>JASSUY010041591.1:0-73248 GCA_032466535.1 Forpus xanthops
GGAAGTTGTGAATGTTCCATCGCTGGTGGTGTTCAAGGCCAGGTTGGACATAGCCTTGGCAGACGTGGTTTAGTGGGAGTTGTCCCTGCCCCTGGTAGGGTGGTTGGAACTAGATGATCTTACGGTCTTTCCCAGCTCTGACTATTCTATGATTCTACGATCATCATTTGTTCTTTGATGAATGATCAAATGAGTATCAACTAGGATTAGAGGAGGTCACTGTCTATGTGGTACCTAATAGTCACTATTTTGTTAGTGTGGCAAATAGCGGTTCTCACAGACTCAGACATGCACTAGGTCTCCAGATTTTCAATAGGTTTTTCTTTCCTAATTCTACACAGAAAACATACAGAAAAGAGCAAGAACATTTAAAAGATATGTTTAGAGAACCACATGAAATAGAAATGGAACCTAGTCTCAAAATTAACTTCTGTAAACAGGTGTATAAAAAATGACTTGTTTATCTATGAAATCCTATGCACTTCCTCTTTCTGGGAGGAGTTTACATAGGGAAGAAAAAGCAAATGTAAGAAAGTCGTACCACAGGAGGGCACTGTCTCCTCAGAATAGACATGAGGAACGATTGCAAGTCTGCCAGGGAAAAACCCAGTCTTAAATTTCTAATTTCCCTATTGAGTGTTCACAAGAACACTGAAATGGCATCGCTGACTTCTGTGGCTCTGTTAATGGAGGAGCACTTGTAAGAACTCACCCAACTCATGTATGATACAAATATTACCAAAGTATCACCTTTTGTGATCTGAGTATAAACTGCATGAATTGTTAATGAAGAACAACTGTGGCAGCATAATTTATCTTACTTTCCTCATAAATAACTAACAGATACATCCTTGTTCTCTCTTTTGTACTGTTAATATGGCCAGCAGTTTCATTTCAGCAGAGATCCCAACTGTCACTGTTGTCCAGGGGTTTGTTTTTTTTTTTTAAGAATAAACAGGTAAATAGTAGTTTAATGGAAAAATCTCCTGTTTTCAGTCATGGTACATGGAAATGTCATTAAAATATGTGATTTCTATCAATACCTCCCTTAAGGTAGGAGCTCTGTTGTAAGCTCATTGTTCTCAGCACTCCAAGAAAACTCTCACTCTGAATTAATTGTATTAATTATGATAACAAAAATAAAAATCTACTGCAGATGAATTTTGGGGAAGAGAAATTTAAATGTCTAAAATATTTTAACTGAACTGAAAGGCTTTAATCATTGACCAGTTTGTTTCATGATGTACCCACATGTAAACCAAGATGACCCCAGACCCTAAGGGTTTATTGTTGAAGTGGTCGACATTCACATTTCTAGTGTTCTCTTATTTTTCTAGAGCTGGCGTTATTGTTGTGTATTAGTTCAGTGCCTTACAGTTCTGAGCTGCAGCTAGCTACCCGAATGTTATTGAATGCTGAACTCATTCTCTCTTAAAATGACAGCTTACTGGATCAGTATTGACTATAAAAATAGGAAATGGAACCAAAAAATCTTTAATGCATCCTTCTTTAAAAAAATAAGTCATGCTTGATGCCATTTGTATCCATGTTTTCTGAAATTATGAATAGTGAGTTGATAAATCTGTGGGACATTCCCAGCAAAACCACCAGTTTACTTCAGACTGTGTGCTCTTTTTCTACTTGTGGCACAATGGAGGGCAGCAGGGTGACCCAAAGCCTGCTACAAGTGGAAAAATAAAATTTAAACAAAAAGGGAATATGGACAAAGCCTTTTCTCATTCATGTCAAAACAGGTGATGGTAACAGAACTGCTCGGCAGCAGCTGGGTTACTGCCCCCAGGAAAGGCAGGAAAAAGGGAGAGAATGGGAGAGCATCACCAGATCTCTCCCACATCAGGCCAGTGTCAGCCTATGGACTACATTGTACACTGCAGCTCTAACCTCGGATGAAAAATCCTAGTTTAAGAAATAATTTAATATTAGTGTCTTTGTCTTGATGCATTTTCATTTGGCTTTTGTCCCCATCTCTCTTCTTGCCTTGACAAGGTCTATGTTTGGAATTGACTTGTCTTGGTGAGGGTACTGAGTCAGCCTCAGAATGCAGTTCAGTGTGATGTCTTGCACTGTTATGGTGGTATGAGGAAAGCACAATGTTTGCTGTAAACACACAGTTTTATGTGAGATTTCAGGTTCGACCTATTCAAATTATTCTCTTGTATAAAACCTGAAGTGATCTATTTTTGATTTATCTTTTTTCTTCTTACAACAGATCAGCAAGTCCTTAAGTGATGCCTAATTTAGTACTAACTAAACAGTACTTCTAAAATTGGTCATTTATTGCATGAAGAGATGAACTGAGATCTTCCAGTTCATATTTTTTTATATATCACAGGCAAATAATTTTTGCAGAAGTATTTGATCACTGATCACAAGTGAATTTTCATAAAGATAGGGCAGAAACTTCATTACAGTGCAGAACATAAGCTGATATTTATGAGATTTATTGGTATCCACAGCCAGAAATGAGAAATTTGGTGAAATGACAAAATCAAGAACTGTACCCTAGATATCTGACCATGAGAACTTCTCATTATCTCCTTCCTTGCTGTATGCCTTTTTCACTGTTCTGGTCTTTCACAGCTTTCTCTTCTTTCATTGGCTCATTTATAGACTGCAGAAGGGCCAGTCAGTTTCAAGAAATAATTAAGTTTCTTCCTTTTCAAAAATGCTCAACAATCTCTTTCCCTCTGAGGTTCAGCAGCAAAATACCACTACTGTGTCATAGGGAAGTCATGATGTGAATAAAATACAATGAATATTTGGCCTTCAGGGCAAAGAAAGAAAGAAAACCTGTCATGGCATTGTAGATGTTTGCTTCTAACAGACTTGAAGGGTTGAAGCCGTGCCATTCTCTACCTGACGATTGGCGCTTGTTCTGCCTGGGCATTACATAAAGAATGGATCAATTCATGATCATGGGTGGTACAGTATAGCAACTGCACTGTGATTTCATCCCAGTGCTAAATACCCATTCCTCAGCAGCGATTAGAGCTTGATTATGTAATGAGGCAAAACAATATTAAGACTTTGACAGAGCTTGCACTGTAGTCCATTTATATGAGATTATCTCTGGGATTCAGATGGCTGCAAGCCTGGATTTCAATTTACATTCCAAAGGATGAATCCTGACTACATTGCACAGCAGAGTGAGGATAGAGGATGGGAGGAGATTTTCTCTTTTTGTTTTGTTTTCCTGTTTTTAAAGGATAACTTGTATGTCTCTGTATGGATGTGCTTGATATCAAACACCTTGATTTCCTGTGGGAGCAGGGAGGAGAGAACTGGAATTAGTTTATGTTTGTGTGAAATGACAACCCAGCTGATGAAACTCCTGCGAAATGAGATGAATCATTACAGCCATCCAAGCAAATGAAATTTCTTTATATATGACGTGACTTTCTGCCCAACTGCTCTGAATTTTGTTTGGTCCTTGGCCACCCATTCCACTTGAAATGCGGTTTTCTCAGTTCATTTGACAGAATGTGTTCCGTTTCTCATTAGTTTCTAATTATAGCGGAAAGAATGTAATGTCTCTAGACAGTAATTAAAATCTTTTACTGTTGTTCCCACCTTCCCTTTGAATTCACAGAGACAAGATTCACCTGAAGTATTTTTTGTTGCTGAAAAATGTCAGTATGTGGAAATGTAGTGAGGGATTGAAGGTAAAGTTAGGTGTGTTTGTTTCCAAGGTTCCATCAGTGATTACTGAAAGGTCAAAGGGAAGATGGATGTTATCTTGTATATTTGCATGTGATGTCTTTTATTTCACAGTTTGGGACATAATTACAAGCAACTGTTTTTTTGTTGGTTTGTTTTTGTTGGCAGCTAAGTACTACACTGGTATTAGCAAACACAGGATTTTTACTGTGCAGGATTAGTGTTCAGATGTGGCAGCAGCATGATGTAATAGGTTGCAACTGCTGTGAGTGAACCATTATGCTCCACTGTGTAAATAATCTGCAAATTATACAACCTTCTGCTCCCTTTCCCACTACCCTTCTCTCCTGCTTAGGAAGTATCAGCCCAGGATGAAAGCTCAGCATCGCCTCTGAATCATTAGGAATGGTTAGGTTTCTAGATAATCTGTTTGATTTACTGTGGTGGAAAATTGTAACTGAGATGAGAAAAATGTGAGCAAGATGTGACCAAAATCTCAAGTAACGTGAGGAAGTAGAGACCCACAATTTTGAGATAACACAGCCAGTTGTGATGCTGCTCAGTTAGAAATCTTACTGTGCCTGAAACAGTTGGGTATCCTCTGTCCTTAGCCCTTTTGGATGCCTGGTTGTTCTCTGAATACCAAAGAAAAAAGCTGTCTGCTTCAAAATAACTGTGCACCTCTAGCTAGAGCTGCATGCATGTTTAGAGCAATGACTTGATTAATTATGACTATTTGACCTATTATCATAATAATAATGAAGGTTTGGAGAGATGGTGGAATCACCAATGTGAGCAAGCAAGAAGCATGTTTTTTGATATTTCATTAATTCCAAGGTATCCAGATGGTACAGTCACTTCCTAGCAACATGCAACCTTGAGTGCTTTTTCATATAGGGAGAATAGGAAATAAGTGGTTTCCATACTTCACAGCATGCAATACTGGTACTTCAGATCAAACACACTATAAGGATTATAAAGTGGCATGAAATAAGAATTATCAGACCTATGTAAATTTTAGCATGTTGAAATTTTCAGCGGTTTCCATCATTAAAAAGCACCAAATGGTGGCTGGTTTTGTTTTACAGGAATGGTAAAACACATTTGTGCTATATCATAGACCTAAGTATTGGGACTTCCCAGATAACTGTGCAAAAGATTTGTGTGAAAAGAGAGTGTGGGCATCTCCAGGGGTAACAACATAAACGTAAGATGCAAAAATAGGAATTAAGCTAAAGGTGGCATTTTGAGGCCTAGATTAAAAACTGCTGAGATGAAGCAGCTGAAATAAAAAAGTAGAAAGGAAATCGTCAGTCAAAAGGGACAGACAACTTACAAAGGGAGTCAGATTTTAGGTGGGCCAGTTCTCTTTTTGGCGTCATCTCAGCTAATCTGATATAAGACATCAGGCTCTGTTTGTGGTCAGTGGCTGAGTCTGTGGACAGAACTGCTCGCACACTGGCTGAACAAGAGACCTACATGCCTGCTGTGTACTCCGCTGCAGCCTTTATAAAATTTCAGAAGTGGCTGAGAGTTAAATACAGGCCTAGTCAGAGAATGCAATAACAGAAGAAAATAAACTATTTAATACTTTTTGACCTAAATAGCAATAATGTTACAGACATGTTAGAAAACTCCCTTGAAATTAGTACTCTTTAATGAGCTTTGTGCATGTTGTGTTTGCTGAAATGACTGGACAGGACTAATGCAGTTCATTAAGTATCATTTCTAAGATTTGCTTTTGCATCACTACAAATTGTCTTGCATGGCAAAGGTCATTCTGAAATTTCTTTGAAAGCCTTCCAGTTTGAGAGAAGAGGAATTTGAGGTTGCAATACATTTAATCTTTGATCTTGATGTTTCCAGTTATTTTCAGAGCCAGGAGACAGCATTACATAACCTGAGGCTGCAATAAAACTTTATGTTTTCTTCTGCTTCCTCTCCAGAGGAGAGAAAGCATGATTGCATGGAGGCAATGTTCTGCCGGGGAGCTACAGATTTTGCAGATGCATTCAGTCTGAACCCCCAGCAGAAGAAATATTTATACAAGAAAGTACTGCTCAAACCAGCATCTCACTTCCACTAAATGCACAGGGAGATTACTGGAAAGACAGTACCATAAACAAAGAGCCTGAGGGATGCTGGGAGGAATACAACATGCCTGATTGCTCGACTTCCAGCACTAGTTTGGTTGGTTGGGTTTTTTTAGAACTTGCAATTCAATTTATTTTTGGCTTCTTTTTAATATCTTATAAGATTTCATCAGTGAATAGTTAGTTTAAACCCCTAGGAAACCAATCTAAGTAACCAAGAAAAGACTGAAATTCACCAGAGTATGAAATCCTGGCAGGCAAAACATCAAGAAGCAAAAGTAATACAGATCAAACTAAACTTTCTTCAGTTTAGTTCAGAAGCCAAATGCTATGGGCTTCAGCGAGCAAGGGAAGCTCAGTAATAAAAGATTTCTCTGAGCACAAGAACCTAACAAAGATACAAAGTAAATTGTCTTGTTGGGAAACAATATAGGCCAAAAATATCTCAAAGGAGTGTAGATTTTTGATTAGGACACTTGAAGCAGCAGGCAAGGTAGGGTCTAACAGCTGAAGAGCTGTGGGACAATTATTTCTCTTCTCTAAACCCATCTTTCCTCCTAGGTTCTTGGGACGTTTGTTGAAACACAGTGTGCACATCCGGCAGATTTTGCTCTAAACTTATGTGGAATATTTAATGGAAGTGTGTGAAAAGAAAAATAATATTTTACTTAATTACATAATATTATGACTTTCATTTATCCTTATGTAAGAATTGTTCTGTATCTTCTCACCCAAAAGGAAATCTGAAAGTGTTTGATTATTATTATTCCATTTCTGGTGATGCTAAAAATTACCAATGTAGGTATGATCATGCAGAGGAGCAAAATAATATAAACTCACTAATATTCCTGTGTAAAATCAGAGCCCATAATCAGTATTATAAAGATTGGTTTGAAATTTTCTGCATTTTTTAAAACTTTTTTTTTTTTCTTAAAATACAAGGTACAAACAAGTTTAACCCAATTTTGTCACATTCATGTCTTGTCATGTTCTTAGATTGCCAGAAAAGAAACAGGCTTTATGCTTTGAAATTTGTTTATACAACATGGAGACAAGGTGACACCTAAAGATGATATGAAAATTCAGAAAGCAGAATTTTGGTAAAGAATAAAAATCTCATGCATTGGGGCTTACGGAATACAAAAATGTTAAAGGCAGTGCATGCATGAGAGGTGGATTGTTTCACTGCCATCTAGGATTGGATCCTTGCACCCCCCAGTGAAAAATCTGTCCATATTCAGGACCTGGCTAAGCACTAGATTAGATGGGTTCTTGAGTGATTATGGCAATTTCAGATTTCCTGATACTCCTGATTCTGACAGGATACCCCAATGTAGTTGAAGATAAACAAATCATTCATTTCATAGTTAATTAAAATGTAAGTGCATGAAGCAGGTAGTAATTATGCCATTGAGAGAGATAGTCCACAATTTTCTGTTCCTTTTATCAATGACAGATACAGCTGGCAGCAATACACAAGTACAATTTAAACTTCCGCTATTTGCCTGTGTTGGATCTTGACTTAAAATGAAATTACATGGGAAAAGATAATTGTATTGCTTAAAAATTCATGGTTTTATCATAAAGGCTTTCATTGTTGAAAAGCTTGCAGAATTCTGCAGGGAGTACTCCCAGTCAGCTTTCCACTCTACTTGTTGACATAATAAGTTCTTCAGAAACCTGTTGTTTACCCAGATACCCAGGCAGGAAGGGAGTATGTTCGCACACCTTGCTAAAATGAGTTCTAACGCTGGCTTCGTGTTTAAGATTTACCAGTACTTGTGCAGGAATTCCAGTACTTAGCTTAGAATTTGGCTGTATTATAAGATAAACATGTAAATTGTTACACCAGGATGAGTTGCTCTTCCTTTGTACATATCGTAGCAGGATAACCCCAGTTTGGACTGGTTAGAAAAGCAATGAGAGAATGAATGAGACTCAAAATCAATCAGTTTTCTAATCTGAAATGTAGGAATCCTGAAAAATATGCTGTGCTTGGCTGATAGAGGGGTTTGCATTGCTCAAAACCCAACTTTTCTTTATTTTGCATGGTCTATTCAAGGCTTGGGAAGAACTGCCTTTTCTGTCACAGTGAACATATATGTGTTGCCTACCCTCTTTCTGAGCAGTACGTGCTGTCTCGCACAAGTGCATTCTCTCCCACATGAGCTGTACTTGTCTCCATGCAAATAGCTATATTGCAGCAGGTTACTCCTGTTACATCTTTCATGCGCATGTATGCATTTCAGGAAGGTATGTGTTTGCTTTGAGATAGTCACTACTATGATTTAGAGCTTAATAAAAGATAATTTGTTTATGTAATATACATGATGCAAAGTCACATATATTACATACAGTCATACATACATGACTTTTAAAAAGCTTTTAAAATATCATAACTCCTACACACAAAAGCTTAGAACGATTTTCATTGGAAGAATCTGGATCTGTATTTAAGCTCACTTATTTGAGAATTACTTTTATTGTCAACACTTTGTAAACATCTAAAACGTATTAGAACCAGTCTTTATAACATCTAAGCAAGCCACTTACCTCTAAAAACTATTCTTCTAATGAGAAATGTGGAAGAATTTCAGAGACATTTTGTTCCATATTCTTAATTAGATAAATCCATTATATTGCTGTAAGATATTGCCAGATTACCTAGAAGAGTGCTCCAGAGTTCACATATGACTATTAAAAATAAAATGTCTTAATCATATTTCTGGAGGTTTTGTAACTGCTTAAGTCAATTTTAAACAGAAATATCAGAAATGTATTTGTTTTCCAACTTGAGACATTCCCCTGGAAAAGCCTATTGTAGGACTAATGTTTGAGAGGTAACAAATATATCCATTCTCCTGCTATTGGTCTGCCTGAGGAAAATGCATTCTCTGTGTGCAAGTTCCAAATTGTTTCTGGTTTCATAAGGGTTTTGTGTTGCAAAAACCAGGTGCAAACTTCCAGCAATGTGCAAATTAATTTTGTTCACAATCACAGCTAACATGTAACAGCAGAAACATCCGCTGGTAAAATCAGGTGTTGCAAAATAGTCTAAGGCGTGATTGGAGAGGAAATGAAAAGGAAAAACCTAGCTTTAATAGACCAGTTATTTATATGCTAAGAAAGGAGATGGCAAACGTTTTTGAGTGTATTTTTAATCTCTTGAGCTTTCTAGGAGGATATTATTGACATTGGGTATAAAGTAAAATTGTTGGAGTAAAGAAAAAGAAGCTGTCAAACCCAGATTCTCTAGCTGTTAGAAGAGGTGGGAAATTATTTTTAAAATCATAGAATGAGAAGAAATAAAGGCAGTGAAGCAGTAGAAACTAGGTTATGGTTACAATAGTAAATATAGAGGTAAAAATATATGGTATCAGAGTTAGTGAAAGAGGGAGACAAACTATGAAAAATGGCAAAAAATTAGATGATATTCTAAAACTATACTTATTGCCACAGGCCTGAAGGGAAAAATAGGGATGAAGAAGATGCTTAGTTTGAAGATCGTATCTCAGAGACAGCTATGATTCATGACTAATTTATAACCAGTGTTGCCATTTGAAGTCAAACAGATCAAGTTTAGGACATAAAAAAATTTCTTTAAAGGTGACAGATACCATCTTGAAGTTTCCGTAACCAGCTTCACAGGAATAAAGGTAAAGCTTCTTGGTGTATGTAATCATCCTAGTCCAAATCCTACAAAGTATTTAAATGGCTTGACCTTTTCAAGAGGAGACCTTTGAAGAACTATTTCTGAAACAGACATATTCAGGATAACATTCACAACTACTACAAAACAGGTTCCCCTGGGAGTCTCCATTCCATGTTGCAGTGTGATTACCATCGCATTGTATGTTTTTAGGCCAAGAAGTGCAACCTCTTAATCTTTCTTTAAAAGTGAGGTTATAACACTGTGAATCCCGCGGGTTAAGTCTTTTTAAGGCTTTCTTCTTTTAGCATTTGAAAAAGTTATGTCCTGCAAAGCTTTTAAAAGTGAACTGGGAATTCTGGATCTGAAGTACTGCGTGGCATACACAAAAGGATGCATTTGGAGTCCTGCAGGACCATGGAGTGTACCTTCCACAATGGTATTGTAATATGAAGTCATTGGATGTTAGGTCTTTGTAAGGTCTCCTACGTTCAGAAGTTTAGGTGCTGTGTTTGTAACTGCATGGAGAGGTAAGGCTGCAACTGGTGTTAGGCACCGGAAAAGGTTAAGATACTTTTTGTATTTATGTGTGAAGGTTGATACCATAAAAAACATTAAGATTTGAGATGACATCTTGGATGCAGAAATGATGCAATGGTCATCCATATATTGCAAGAACAGCTTGTTATAGAGATTTCCTAGGAGACAAAGTTAGTTATGATGTTACATCAGATGCCGTAAGAGACAAGGATACTAAAAACTCAAGAGGCAAAGCAATAAAATTGCAAGCAGTAACTTCTCACACCTAGCAAAACAATGCTTGCTTTGAAGAGGCTCATGGTTTTCAGGAAAGGATGTGGATATGGAAATGACATCACGTTTCCTTCAAGAAACCAGCATTCACATAATGAAATGCAGCACTGGGCCTCCACTTCGTGGTGCCCAGCAGCAGGCCTCCTGCCTGGTTCAGGTCTGCACGCCCCATTTCCCAGCTAGTGCTTTGCCATTCATATGCAAATACTGCAGGTGGAAGAGAAAGGGTAGCCAAAGCCAAGAAAGAATTTCAAATACTTCAGTGGAGTGAAAAAGAGAAGCTGGGGGGTTGTTTTTTGTCATGACTTTTAGTTTTCACTGTGGAAATGACAGCAATGTTCTCAAATTGCATCCCGACAGTTCTCAGCTAGATGAATTTTAAACATTTTATCATTTCTAGAAGTAGAATAAGTTCAAAAGAAGATGACTGATGGTAGGTCTTGAAAAATACATGTTTTACTGATTTACTTTCCTCCCTTTTCTTGATCCTAACAACTATGGGAACACCTTTTTAAGCAAAGTGAATGTTTGAAAATATGCACGCAGATGTAAACAAAGTTCTTTCAAGCATCTCTCAATGTGAACCAATCTATTTGTTGTTCAGTTGTATTACTATGAGCAAGCAACCCTGATCTTGGATTGAAATTCCACTATCATGGAACTCATATCTAGAAGAAATGAAAAAGTGTGTATCCAGAGCATAAAAATTATAAACCTAGAGCTTTGCCATAGAAAAAAGATTATATTTTTCATTGTCTTTTTCTGAAAGGCTTCTTTTTTCTTTAAATATATTTTTATATTGCATTTTAAGATTTGTGCATGGGGGTAGTATGTGTGATACGGCATTCAGACAGGCATAGTAACAATTGTCATACATTTATCTTTGATTTTAACTACATTTTTTACAAGTGGAATAAACCTCCTTTATTTAACTAGCCTAGTCTTTTTGGCTCCGTATATGAAGGATTAGCTTGGACTGATTTCGTTGTTGGTTTTTTCATTTTCAGAGCTGCTGGAGTAGTATATTATTTCAAGAACATTTATATGTAAGATTTTTTTCTCGAGTCTGATAGAGAATCTTCATGCAAAGGTTCAGTATATGATAGAAAAATCACTCTCTCTTTAATTCCACTTAACAAATACAAGCTGTTTATCTGAACTGTGCATACAAAAATTGGCATTTTTGACCTAAATATATTGGGCTGTGCACATCTCAGATTATTTCAGTTGTTTCCTCATTTTACTTTAATTCTCAATATTCTTATTATGATATTTTGGTTCATAGAGCTTGAGTCCCATCCAGAGGTTGGAATTACAATGACACGTGAAATGTAATTAAAAATGAAATCAATACTGAATAGCTCTTTTTTTTTTTTTTTTTTTTTTTTCTTATAAACCACAAAACCGGTACTGGTAAAGCTTTCATTAAAATTTAGAGAAGCATATTGCTTTTTATCCTCTTCTTCTAAGAGAAAGGCTGTATAATCCCAGGGCCTCCTTTCTTGTAATTCTGAATATATAGATCAATTATAACTGTTAAGACAGAAGCTGCAAAAAGACAGAGGTATTTGCAGGATTCATGTAATGCTCCCCTAGTATTTTCCACAACATCAACCACCCCTTACGCTTTTCCTCCCAAGAAAGGTTAAGATACAAATTTGGTTCCTTTTAGGCTCTAGAGAAATGTCTTGGAGAACACCTGCAATGAATGCTTCAGCTGCTGAGAAAGCTTCAATTGACACTTACTTGTTCATTAGACAGTAAGAAATTCTGCCATGCGTCCATGAAATGCAAAGCCATAAGAAATCAGCCGTTCTGCTCACAGAACTATTAATTTTTCTTAATTTTCCTAATTATCACATCAGGAAACAAAAATCCATTATAAACTTTAAAGGACGTGTCACTAGGAATGAGGCGGGCCAGAGAGAAAGAGATAAGAGGTAATGACTTTTTCCTTCCCAATTCATCTAAACCTAGTTATACAGTTTTTGACAGTTACTATTTAAAAAAAAAAAAATAAGTAAAAGTAATTTCTTCATATTCAATAATATTATTACAGGATGATTAGAAATGTTGAGAGTTATTCAAGAATTCAAGAGCTCTTATTTCATAGCTCAAATCCTTAGCAGTAGAGCAAACATAGATAAAGTGACAGCATGCTGTCATGAACTGCCCTGGTTATTGCTCCTGCACTTGTTCAGCCAAAGTTAAGATATGCAATTCCAAGGCATTGCTGTTTCACTTTATGATTTTGCAGCTGGATCAGTCTAATAGCTCTGTTCCAGATCAGTAGTTTGGTACAGTGATATAAGAAAGGGATTTTTTTTGGTGAACTACAAGGGTGGCTGGAAGCAGTCCAACTTGTTTTACTTTGTTTTTGAATAAATGTAACTGAGTAAAAGCAGAAAGCCATCTAAGAAATCACTATTAATTTTTTATTGACTGTATATTTTGCATAAATGGAGAGAGGATGTTAAGTAAGGTGAAATAGTTGTTGCTATCTGTAATTTGAATAGACAGGGTTTGAACTCATTTTAGGATTTTTCGAGGGGGGCTAGGGAAGAGAGGTTTTTTGGGGGGGGTTAACCTATAGACTTAAAGAACAGAAGCAACTTGTATGACTGCGTTACCTACATAATGTGACTCTACTTCCTCTTCAAACTCACATTCTCAAGATGAAAAGCAGTTGAGCTACAGTCAGCAAGGACACATTATTTGAAATAGTCTTTTGATTATTATTTTTGTTTGTTTCATAGAACTATGTACAAGAAAGAACAAATGGCCATTTGTTGTCTAGTTTCATGATCATTTCTAGTCACTGGCATTGACACACACGAAGGGTGTGGTGGCATGTTGTTAAATTCTCTGATGCAGGGCATGATGCAAGAAAATATTATTGCATAAATTTTATCCTGCAGCTCCTTAACCTTAATTATGCAGTCTTCTTGAGAGTAAGAAAGACCTCAATACACTATCACTTTTTGAGATAAGCGGTGTATTTATAGCTTCTATGATATACATGAAAATGAGGATGATTATGCCTTGATGAAAAAAGTGATGTTAAACCACATGCTATTTACAGTTAGGTATTTGTTATAACAATAAAAATGAGGGAGTTGATGTTTGTGAAACATTGAATAATAATGACAAATATTTGAACATTACTCCCATGCTTAACATTGCACCATTACATTCCACTGTTAGAAAGAGTTCTTCACATTATAGGATGGTTTTATGGAATTGTAGATAACACATATTTAAAAATGTAAGTAGAACTTTTTATAATTACAAGGTGCTGCAGAGAGTTTTAGAAGTTTTTACATACTGTGGACATTTCTGTTTAACACTGTACTCTATTTACTTTTTTCTTCTTTCTGTTTTATTTGATACAAAAAATAAAAAAATCAAAGCATACTGGTAAGATCTCTTTAAATTTAGTGATATTAAATTGGTTGCATTTGCACTTTTCATGGGAGATTTGGTGAGATTTGGGTATTATTAGCTCCCACCAATGCCACCTGACTCAGATACTCGTTATGCAGACATGTATGACTTGCTTCCTCTCAGCCTTTCGGTTACATCTATTCAAATACAGTGACAACATCTCCCAATAAACCAGCATACTATACTAAGTAGGTTACTAAAAATGCTATGTAATGACATGAGGTTGAGAAGCCAGAAACTGCATATGCAAACTCAAGGGATTTAACTGTATAGGAACAGCCTTAGAGGCATATGCTTATTATTTAGGATATATATGTGTCCCAGGGAAATACAAACTTATTTCAAAGGAACTACCCCTGCACTATATAGATCTGGATCATTAAGCTATCAACTTCAAACATCCTCAATAGACTTATTTTTTCTTCACTGAAAGAGTAGGAAGATGATGAGTAATGTAAGACCAAGGGAAAAAAAACTGAAAAAAAATGAACTTAAAATCATTGCACAACAAGTGTGGATTTTTAAACAAAAAGGGTCTAAAAATAAAACGTCAGTGAGGAATGTTGTGCTGTGCTATGCTGTGCTGATCAATAAACAGATTGCCCAAGTTACTTTGTGACTCTGTACCTGAAAAGCTGAAGTGCTCAGGAACCCTCCAGTTTATTACAGGATTGCTTGACGTTTAATTCTTTAAACAGCACAATAAATCATGTATTTATTTAAATTGAGACTTTAAACATAATCGCTATGAAGAAAAATCTTTTTAAAAATGCTTAATATTCAGTGCTTTTTAATGCTAAAATTATCGTGAATGCACATTATTCTTTAAGCCATTGTGTGTAATCCTTTGAATCAAAGATCTTACCACAGGTCATTGTAAATAGGTCTAAATCCAGTGGCAAAGAGTGAAATTACAGTGATTTTTCTTTTGTGATATTTCAACCGTTTCTGTGAAATTCAGTCAGTAGACGGAGAACCATTATTTCATTTCCAAACAAGAATTAAGAAAGGGAGTTGGGATGTTAATATGCTTTGTGTCTCAAAGAGCCTTCAGTACTCATGAAAATATATTCATAGGAGCATTAGAGGCACCACAAAAATTTGTATGCTAGTTATTTACAGGAAAAGTCTTAAAAGATAGAATCACTCTGTTAAGCTGCTGATTTTTATCCTAAAATGAAAAACATTCAAAATTATGTTTTTCTTTATTCTTAAATAATTTAAGTTATCCAGAAGACCTAATTATTTTATTGATTTTAAATGAATAAATATTATTTCTTAAAGGCAATGTTGTCTTATGGCCACAAAACTATATTTGCTACAAAGCCAAGTCTTTAATATATGCACTTTTGTAATTACCCTGCATTAGGTATAGTAAAAATGCTTGTGAGATTCCACTTTATCCTTTATTCTCTGGTTACTTGTATATTAATTCTTTTTATCTTTACCTGACCTTTCTAAAGCTCAGTTTAAACTATAGCAAGCTATGCTTTCAGATATGGCAAAGCTACAGAAAGACAAACTCGGAAAAATAAACTTGACTCTTGAGAGTGTCTGTTCAATTGGGAAGGCTCTTGAGAGGGTGTATTGAGAGTGGTTTCAGGCCCCAGCAACCCTCTTCCTCAGGGCCAGTCATGATTTCACTTTGGTGGGCTGACTCAGTTGTGAGTCTAAGAAAAACTGAGAGAAAAAAGGGCTGAATTACTGTCACTGTAATTTTAAGCAAGCCTTTAACCCCTCTCAAAAGATAAAATACAGTATTCAAAGAGCCTTTCAGCTCTTTATGTGTTTAGTTAGAGGCAGGTGAATTTGAACGTCTAAACTTGAAGCTATACAGAGATACTTGAACAGAAAAGTTAGATTCTTTCAACCTCAAACAATTTTAAACATACTAATTTCCCAGGAATGGTGAGGTTTTATCCCCTGCCTATTAAACCATAATGATCTAGCCTATCACTGTAAAAGAGATAGCAAAGTTGAGGAACTTTTGTTCTCTGGAGGTGTTTTGCATTAACACCAGAGGTGTGATGGCCCCTCAATCCTCAGTCAAGCTTTGTCACTACTGCCATGGCTTAACTGTTTTCACTGCTTATATCAAGCTCTTTACAAGGAATCTTACAGCACCTAACAACGTTATGGAAATGTATTTCACATGGGTGCAACTACACTTGCCACATAAACTGTAAATATCATTTTTATTGCTTATAACTGAGGATGGGACAAAAAAAACAGGTCAAAACTAGCTATTAAATTTATTACTTGGATCCATGGGCCTTCTTGTTGGATATGTTATTTGTGTTAAATTCTCTGCTCCTTGGCCTATACTGTTAAGGTGCCATGAATTTTCCTATTACTCTGCTGTCACAGTTTCCTGGGTTCAGCAGTAGCAGTCATTTTTCTGGACCCAGGACACACAGGAATGGGTCCATACAAATTTCAAAAACAGTTATAGATCAGATGTTGAAAAGAGGCATTTGTGTGAATAAAGGAAGCGGGAAGGCAGCTGTGCAGATTTTCTCAGGTCTTTTGGGGTGCTACCAAAGGAAGAAGCAACCAGTACAGAAGAGTCCTGAGTGGAGTTGACTGAAGTCCTACCCAGTCATTTCAGGAGAGGCCTCTGCACCTCATTGTCCAGTTTCTCAGGGAGCTTTCAGCTTGTCCCTGTCATCTTGTCTGCTTTGCAGGGATTATATAAGGATAAATGGTTTTTGCAGTTCTGGAAAAATGTATGTACTTTGGTAGATTTTGGATGTCTGCATGACAGGGAGGAACCAAAAAGCCTGCTTACTGAATTAGTTCACTTGGACAGTCATGTGAATTCATCTATAAAGAGCATTTGCCACACAATTAACCAACTTGGATGAGAAAGTGTAGAGTATACAACAGGTATGGGGGAGAGGAAATTGTGCTACATCTTCACTCTTTGAAGATATAATCCTGAAATGTAGACTAATTATTTTCAGTGAACAAACTTCTGAACAGTTACAATTTTAGCAAACTTGCATTAATTGTTATGGTTTGATGAATGATTGAGTAGATATTAATATCTGGGTTGAGAAAATGTTGTTATTCATATTCCATAAATGTGTTTTATTCATTATCCTTCAAAAATAAAATGCACGAGTAATTACCTTAGCCTGGTTTTATTCCCTGACAGCAATATCAAACTATTGTAAGCTACAACCATAACAAAAACCCTTCTATTGCTCACAGAATTATGAGCCTTCATAACGGCGGTATACGAAAATTACATAACTAAGCCCTCCTGTGTTTTCTTTCAAATAATGATATGTTACGTACAGTAATGTTAAACCGTGGCTTATGTGAGTTAAAATTAGGGAGAGTTTAAAGGGGGGGAAAGAATAACTTATAAGCAAAATTATTCCCTGGTGCCCTCTTCCTGGAAAGGTGACAAGGATGTTAATATTGGGAGTAATATCTTAAGGTACAGCTGTTCAGATATTTTAACGTTATCTTAAGGATATTTGCTGAGAGCTGAGAATTTCCTTTGATAAAAATAAAAATAGGCCTTTCAGTCCATTGTGTCTGCCTACTGTCTAAATGTTTCACAATCCTACAGTGACTGTATTCTTTTAGCAAGTTTGTTTAAGGTAATAATTTAATGTAGCTTTTCAAAAAACAAGTATGTTGAGATAAGTTCTCTCTTAAACTGTGAAGGTAATAATAATACACAGAACAATTTAATACTAGACTGGACTTTCTGACTTAAAGTTTGTCATTGTTTACTCCTCTTCAAAGTGGATACAAAGTATGTTTGAATTTTGCCAAAAACAAAATGCTGGTACTAGTAGTATCTTCTACCTATCTATTCACTAGGTTAAAATCTTTGGACAGGGAACATTTTTGGTTCTCAAGGAGATCTCCCTAACAGTGCCATAGGCTATAACTAACTCATGCTAGAACCTGGAACTGTATATGGGGATTTCTAGTCATTGTGGCAAACCGCCTATGGCCATTTTTTAATGTCAGGCCTATTTCCCAACACAGATCTTCAAATATAGTGCGCAACTGTCCCATCATGCTTTGACTTAATAAAGAAGCATAGAGAGAGGGTTTTGAGGATTGTGGAATCTCTGGGCACTGCACTCCTGACAACAGTTCAGTTTATTACAATGCAGCTTTACCATGTAAAAGTCTGCAAACACATACTCCTCCACAAGATAATAGTCTTGACCACATTTTCATGATAAACCAGAAACCAGACCCTGATCTATTTATGTGGTTTAATAAATGCATAGGAAGATAAATATTTAATTACCAATTTGACACTGTTTATCAGTTATGAGCAATACACTCTCTGCTGCACAGTTCAGATTAGCTGGGTAAAACACAGAACAGGAAGAAAATAAAAAGGAATTTGCAGATATTGGCTCACTCGTTGCATGGATCCTGTGTAGCTTGTTGAATAGTTATTTATTGATTAGTTTTATGGTGCCATTGTATCTAATTAAAAATTCAGGACAGGCTGTGTGAATAAGAAATAGGCAATGTCATGTCTAAAAATGGAACTACCCAGTTAAAAAAATGAACTGGGAATACCAGAAGCTCCATCTGTCCTGAATAATTACACGTTCATAAAATGGTTTGCATAGTACAGTATTTTGTACATGCAAAAACAGTGGAATAGTGAGTAGAAATGCAGTCTGTGCAGTACTCTTGTGAAATTCATGGCAACTTTTGATGGAAAGAGTTTCAAGATCTGAGGTAGTCCTTTCCTCCTGATCTGAGGTATGGTTCAATAAAGAAATCTAACTTCAAGGTTTCTGCATTCTCCCTAAATATTATGTGGCAGTGCTAATTATTGTTATAGTTTAAACCCAGGGTGTTTGTTTTAATTCTTTGATCATCAGTTATATTTTCTTCCAGATTGGTTCCGTACTTCCAAAAGTTTCCATAGGGTATGATTTCTAAACCCTTTACTTATACTCTCCTGACTCCCCTGTCTTTTTTAACATGTTGCACTTAAAAGTGATTTTTTAATAAACCATTTGACATAAGTTTTTCAGAGTAGGACAGTGGATTTTTCTCCCCAGATTACACACAACACTGATTAATGCATCCAAAAGGTGGGTTTGGGTTTGTTTGATTGGTTTTTTTTTTACTACAGTATCATGTTCTCTGTCCATGTGTATTTTTGATCAACTACAGTCCAAAATGTTTTACACTACTGCTGATCTGTTTATATTTGTGCTTTTGCTTATTTCCTTCCTACATTTTTTTCCTCTTTATTTGAAGTAACTAAATTTTTTTTTTTTTATATATTTTCCTATTCCCAAAGTGCAATATGTCCGGGATAGGCATTATCCACTAATACAGTAGGATTTTGTAAATTTGATATTTTTTTTATAAGCACTACTCATAGCAGCATCCATCCAAATTTCAGGAGTTGGCGAAAAGTCTCTAGACTTTTCCATTAGTTCATCTCTCTTTTATTTGAGAACCCCACTATCATTCAGTGGGTGGGGCCTTTTACTATGATCAAAAAGGTCACACAAGAGAAATGGTAGCTTCTTAATAAATGACTGATATGGACTGTTTGAGCAGAGATTATAGACATACTTAATAATGCAATAAATCTTAAACCTATCTTAGTTTACAAGTGCATGAGGTCAACTGTAGCAGTTTATGTAACTCAGGTTATATTATGTCTTAATATGCACTTTATTGCAAATAATCTGAACTAAACCACTGCTGTTTATACAGCAGAGTTTGTAGTGACAAAATCAAACAAATACGTATGTGTAATATCTTATTAAAAATACAGACTATTTAGTCATCTTAATGGAATGAAACATTCATAGGGCAGAAGGTTGAGAGTTAACTCTTTTAAGACCCCACTGTTATAACCAGCCATGGGCCTCATTAGCTCAGTAATCTCTTAGTGCTTGGTCTGTGACTTTTGAAGAAAATGAGTCACACTTGAATGTTGAGTCTGGAGAGAAACAAGCTGAAAATTCTGGATGACTCACTTCAGATAAGAAATGGACAGCATGGTTAATAATAATCCTGTCGTTTTTTTTCTGTTATTGGGATTTTCTAAATTATAAAGGACAGAATTCCCACATCTATCCTTTTCAGTTAATCTTGTTTCTGCAGCACATGCAAGGGAAGAGCAGTAGATAAATGTAGTTACTTCAGCAAGTTCCTCAAATCTTATGAAACTTAAACAACCCTTGTTCTCTGCCCATAACTCCGCCCAGATCTCAAATGTAGTTTAATTTTCCCATGCTGTGGCATGACAGGAAAAATGGTAACAGAGTTTGTAATAACCAAGTCTCAGCCATCGTTCCTGATTCTCTTCTCTCTCCTCCAATCACAAAGTATAGCTCTCAAAGACTAGAATGTGTTAGTTACTGGAGGGCATGAAGCTTGAAATAAGAATTTGTTTTGAAATGGAGTAAGTGAATATATGAAAAGTTAACTCCAGTTTCAAATGCCTTAACACTACTCCCAAGCTCTTTCTGTCTGTAGCTGTTCAATCTCATATTCTCTAATTCCTTCTTCTTGTGTTTAGATTTCTCTGTTTTCTGTTGTGTCATGGGTTGTCATCTGAATTTACTTTTGGGGAAGAGTTTTGGAAGTAAAGTCCTGTTTGCAACATCTTTTTAATCTTCCCATTGCCTCCTCCACTGTACTTTGGCTCATTGGCATTTAGTCATTAATCAGTACCTAAATCCTGTTATACATAGCACTGCAATTAGTTGTGTAAAGTCTCAAGACTTATTTTAGCAACATGGGCATTCAAACATTTAACTTGTGTACTCAGGCTGCACATCAGTTGCAAATGACTTTGTAAGCTTAGAATATTTTTTCTTTTCTTTTGGGAAACTGTTGAAAATGTGTGCATGTAAAAGAGTAATTATAGGTAGAGTATGGGTCTGGTTGAGGAATAGTGGACTTAATGTAGTTCCCAGCATGCTAATAAGGCACTTAAGTAGAACAATAAACACTCTTCAGGCTCTGTCAGCTTTAGCAAAATATTTGTAGTAGACCGTCCAGATTTGTGACAATCTCTATTTTATTCTGGTTATTTTTTCCCCACTTTCTAATTATTTAGATGCTGCAACTAGATCAAAATCAAATCCAATTTTCTGTGTACATATGGTCATAAAACAAAAGCAGCAAGGGGAATGAAACACAAGATAGCTGCAGCAAAAGAAATGTATACACAAGATGATTTCCAAAGGTTGTATACTCAGCAGGTCATTGAAAACAGCTCAGCAAGCTGAATAGTTTTCACAAGCATTTCTTCTTAGGAATCCAGTGATAACTGGAGTGACTCTTTGCTGCTTTAAAGTACATGCTAGTTGCTGGTTAGTTATTCTTAAGGCAAATTAAAAGAGTTGGTGTGTGTCATCAGATTAGAAACAATGCAACATAATGGTAGTACTCCAGGTGAGCATGAGGGGCTTGAATGGCTGGAAAAAAATAAAAGGGTTTCTTTACATGGGAAAGTATCTTTTCACAGTGTTTTACTGTTCATTTCCCAGTGTGTGCTTTTGGTTCACCAGTGCAAGCTGCGCTGAATCAGTGGATCTGTAGCTTGTAGTATGCTAAGATTTTACTACTTTCTACCTCCAGCCCAAAAAAAAGAAAAAATTTTGTTAGAAAATGGCTCAAGCAGAAAAGAAAAGAGCAAAGAAAAACTTGAATTAAGGCTGAAATCAAGTTATTTTTCAGCCTAGCACGTTGTGACCTTGGGCCATACCAGAGTACACTGATGCCTTTTGTGCTTTGCCTATTTAGGGACAGTCTGAGGTGAGATGTATCACTGTTTGTATTTCTGCTTTGAGAGCAATTCCACCATGCCGTGTGTAATGATGGTTATTAGCAGCTACAGCTCACTCACACACTGCTCTCTCTTGTACCTTTATTTTTTTTTCCTGCCAAAATGAGAAAGTTTGAGTGCTTTCTTGAGCAGCCGACTAAATATCTCCCTCAGCTAAAATGGTAGAAGATGCCATAAGACAAATGTGGCTACAGCTGTAAGGCTTCATTTCATTTTTGCCCGCGTCATAAGACTAGACGTGTCATTTGTGCTTAATGCCCAGTGATTCAGGAGCTGGAACTTGAATTCATTCTCAACCCCTTTGTTTGCACCCCGGTGTAATACACAGTGGTTTTCTCTCCACTCTAGCATATCTCACTTTCCTTTTGAATGCTGACCTTTTGGAAATAAAATGGATGGAGATATTTCTTGATATTTCTTAAGTCTGAATTAACACAGATGTCTGAATTGAAGTCAATATATTTGCCAGAAAGGAAAATAAGGTAAAAATTAAACACAACCAGAAAAGAAAACTGCTTTCATTTCACTGATCTTTTTGAAAGGGAGAATTCAAAGACAAGGTATATCATGCACACACAGTATTAGTGTTTTCTCTTCGCATCTTTTCTCATATTGACTGATTTTCTTTCCACTGAGAAATAAAGCAATATATATATCTAGAAGTATGTCTTTTCCTGCTTAGTTAGTAGTGTTAAAAATCACCATTTTTATTAAATGTTGAGTACTTGCTCACTTATCACTTTAAATCCCATTACTTGTTTCCAAGGAGACAGAAATATGCAGGAAAATCATCTGAGAGTGATTTGTAAGGCTGTTCTCTTTAATGAGAGTTGAGTGTGCCCTGTTTTGAGGAACAAAATAAACTTGGAGCTGATGTAGTAAAGAGGTTGAGACTTTGTATTTTATTTCTGTGCAGACCTACTTTCTGCAACTAGAAGCTGGAAGGGGGTTGTAAAATATTCAAATCAGTATCACGTTCTCATTTAGTGGCTCAGCTGTGCTGTTTTCTACACTGAAACAGGATAGGAAATTCCCTTGCCTACACACCCCTTGTAGTAGTAGCTTTCTCCTGACAGTTTTAGGTATTGGTCGGGGGACAAGAATGGACACTAAACAACTTATTTTTCTTCCTGTGTGGTATTCTTCAGAAATACTAAAGCCTGGATAGTTCCACGGGTATTAAAAAGCCTGTAATTGTTTGGTAAAGTGCCAGTGTTAACTTCTAAATCTCTTTTTTATTTCTGTTAATGAAATCCCAAATTAATCTAAATGTAAGCAGATCAGTTGTCTTACCTGAAGTAGTCTTCACCACCTCAGTTGTATTTCTTAATCCTGTAAAGGAGAACTGGTAAAGCCTCCAGGATCTGGTGTCCCCCACCTCCACAGAGCTGCGCTTCCATTGGTAAATGATCTCTTCCCTTGGGTAGCCATCTTATTGCAATGGAAAATACAAAATACTTTGGTTTGTAGTCATTGCTAGAGTTATGGTGTACTTCGGGGAGTAAAAACACTATTTTCCAATTCTGGAAAAAACTAGAGAAGCTTATTGCAAGTAAATTATAGATATGTTTTTCTCAAGTTGCTTAGTAGTGCCTTTTAATGTTATGTTTTATCTTATTTATATATAAATCAAAATAGCACTTGAGATGATTTTTTTCTACTTTTGTGGGCCCAGTAGGATGCAATTTTGTTCATCCTTCAATTATGGCTAAAAAGTCTGCAGCTGGACCAGGAATTCATACCTTGACCTGTTTGCAAAATGTCAAACTTTTGACTCCAAGTATTCCAATAGTAAAATACTCATATGGAGAGAGAAAGCAACAGGCCATGAGTCTTTGATTTTGATAGTATTTCTACTGTTATGCTAAGTTACTATCATAAATGAATCACATGGATTCCAGAAATTACATAATTTTCTATATAGCATTCCTCAGTTGTATTTGTGAACATATATGATACAAGCACTTGAAAATAAGGTCAAAATAAAGCTTAAAACCATTGGTCTATGTCTAATTAAGAATATAATTCTCACTGACTCCTAGTATGTAAATATAAATAATATAAATTTATAGTAAGTTGTTCACAGTGGGTAAGAAAAGGGATATTTCCAAGCATGTTACTTACAGCTTGAAAATTCCAAGGGGCAGGAATGGGCATCCATTGGGAAGTTGTGTAACTGTAGCTGGCACTCAGCATCAATTGTCAGCCTGAGGAGAAAGAGATCAGGATACACAGAATGCACTTCAGAAGTTTGTTCTGAAAGGTACATCGTGGCAAACAAAACAGCATGCAAAACTATATATATATATATATTTAAAGCAAAAGTTAGCTACTGATAGGTATATATTAGTTTGGATTTTCCAAGCACAGAAAGGCATCATGGTTACTGACAAGCGGTGTTTGTTTTTTGTTACATAGGTCCTAATCATCTACTTTCTGAGCTTTGTATTAGAATAAGGTACTAAAGTTCTGTTCCTATGCATCTCAAATAGCAGCATTACTCATGACTAGCAAATCCATAAGTAAATATACAAGTCATCTCACGAGCAGTGACAAATCTGTGTGTCACAACATACCATAATGCACCAGGGAAATGTATCTTACGTGGTAAAAGTTCTATTTTAGAAATGATGGATGAAAGTCTAAATTTAGACATCTGCAACCAAGACAGCTGTCTAGACTGCACCGATAGCTAGTGGAAAGGTGCTCTGAGGATGTACTTAATTTCATTCCAAAATAAGATATTTAAATCAGAGGAAGAATGTACCGAGAGGTGTTTCTCTCCACTGAATATCAGGAGCGCCTCTATGGTAACTCAGGTGGTGTAGGTGATCAAGTAGAGATATGTACTTACAGAAATCCAAAATTAGGTGAGATTGTATCCCTTCATGGGATGGCTAAAAACTCTACCATTTTTCATTCACTCGCTTAATTGTTGCTAGACTATACATAGCTCCAGCCCTGCCATGAGCTGCATGGTACTTGCACTTTGGAAAGGATGGAGGAGGTGGGATGAGAGAGGAGAAAAGGGAAAGGAGGAAAAAAACCCAACTTTGTTGGTTCAGCGTGAATTTCCACCAAGATCCCCAGGTCAGATTTGACTTCAGATGAACTTTGGCTTCTCTAACCCTGTTCCTTGGTGCTTGGTCATCATCTCTGTTTTATTCCAGAGTCACCCTGTCCCTGCTTCCACCTCTACATTTTCTCTTCACATTTGCTAACTTTGCTTCCTTTCCTTCTGGTCAGGATGGACTGTTCTTGAGCTTGGGGGGAAGTGATTGAAAAAAATCCACCAACTCTTCTAGAACCTTTTTTCTATCCAGGACAGAATCCTAGATCTCTGCTGATGCTATCAAATCTTACTTCTGGATTAATCCAAGTTGAATCCTTACTGATGCTTGCCCCGACACACTAGAACTAAGTATACATTAATAACAGATAGCTGTTTCCATCAGATAGATCTTTTTCTAATGAGAGAAACTGAGGGGGTTGAAGAAAAAGGTAATGAAATTCAAAGAAACGGTAGTGTAGCTAAGTCCAAATTCAACATTTCAAAAGCAGACGTAGGATATTCTTTATCAGACTGTCTTTGATTTGCACTGGTTTTTAACTCCAATAGTTCTTTTATCTCTTCTGGAGATGCAATGTGCAATGCATCTAAAATAACTATGAAATAAAACTCCTTTTTGTAATTCAGACAGTAGCAGCAATAAAAGATTGTCTTAACCAAAGCTTCAGATCTATTCATTAAAATTATGATGGGTATATTTTTCTTCAAAACTTAATTCTTGGCACCCAATGCAGCAAAAGTGGAAAAAACAGTGGAAAAAATGCAGTCTGGAAGTCAAATGGCCTTATGTCCCACAGCTTCAATTCTGTGCTGTGATTTAGAATTATCAATTCTCTTAAACAAATGCTGTTTTTACCTTCATTTTGCATAGTTCTAAATACTGTATTACATGTCAGAAAAAGTAAAAAATTCACTTAGGATTTTCACATTTAGGAAGTTACTTATGGTCATTGGGAATATGGTATTTGAGTTGTTATATATTGCACATGTTACACTTAAATGTAGGCATATGCATAACTTCGTAATTGAAAAGATAGTTTTTAAAAGCAATCTGTCTCAAAAGGAAAGCTGTACATGTGACTGAGGAATCCACACATGAGCGTATTTAGTTCAGATTCATGAAGATTTTTGTGGAACAAGGCATATCTGTCGGTTTTGGATGAAACCTTAAATGACCAATGCTTAAATGATAGTCCTTATTCGTAAGATAATTGAGGAATTAAATGCTTTTGCAGAGTGGAGCTTCATCTAGCTAAAGTGTAATTAATTCAGAATAAGTGGCTTTTGATGTATATAATACCTCCTTTTAAACTGTTTACTGAAGTCAAGGATATTTTGAATTTGTTGATTTAGCCCAGTAAAAAGGTAAAAGGCAATACAGATCAATCCAGTGGCAAACACTAAAACATACCTGAAAAAGAAGATGAATTACTATAACAATGCTTGTATTCATTTTAGTATGGGAGCGTGACTATTGTGGAGCAAGACAGTACAAACTATAGGAAGAAATAAAACTCCTTACCAGTATAAAATAAATTGCATGCCAATAGTATCTTCTAAATATTTTCCTTTTTCAGGATTGTATGTATAAGTAAATATGAAAAAAACCCAGGGTTATTGTTAAATGACCCAAATTCAAAGGGCCTTTCTCTTTGACTTTCCTTAGAGAAACTAAAATTAAAGTCAGGTATAAGTACCTCAATGTGTACAGCACTCTGCCGTCGTTCCAGATCCTGAGCATCCTATTAGGAGTTGTTATCCAATGAGCATCAGCTTTCTTGGAATTTCGGAAGAATGTATCTGGTATCCAGATCTTCCCAACCATGTTGCTGTTTAATCGGAGCACTTTTATAGTGCTGTTGAACTTCAGACGTCTGTCATACCACGTTTGGGCGAAAAATATATCAATTGTATATTCCTGTTGTGTTAACCAGAAATACTGATGAAAACATAGTGCTCAGCATTTCACATAACTCCTGATATGCATTCCTTAATTTCATATGAAAAAAAAATGAACCAAGATGATACTAGAATTGGTAATATTTTTTGGTCAGTTTTTGAGGGCATGGTTTACCAAAGGTTATTATTTAAAATCAAGTAATTCCATTATTTTCCCACTGACAGGTGGGTAGTATATGAACCTTTCCAATTCTGTCTCCCCACACTCCATACCTGATCAGATCAGAGGACAATTATTTATTCCCTTGTATCTAGGGAAGAAAAATTTGAGCTTACTTTGCTGCCTTCATTGCCTATGCCCCCCAGTTAATATCAGAAGTGGTCAAGTCTCACATTCCCTGGCACCACTGGGTAGCCAGAGCTGCAAATGTAATTGTAGAATGGAAAAGAGTCATCTGGGATTTATTTCTATACATAAACCCAAAAAGACTGAAGCAGGCATTGTGCTAAGGCTAGACCACTTTTCCTCACCTGTACGAAGATATAAATTGCTTTTTTTTGTTGGGACTTTGGGAATAAGAGAAGAGAGAGGATCTAGGCTTTTCTTTTTATCTCTTGGTGCTTTTTTCTTTTTATTGCAGGAGTGCTAATATCACTGGTAAATGGTTTTCCTTATTTTGGAGCAGTCTGGAAGCTCAGTTTTACAGAAGTTAAGCTGTCACATAAAAGTGTGAGGATATGTTAAAACTATATTTATTACATTTTTTCAGCATAGATCTTAGCTTCCTTGTCTTGTAGAAATTCATAGCTCATATAGTCCTCACATCCATAATAATAAATGAGATTTTAAAAATAATATAGGTACAGCACAATGTTAAAACTAATGGAAGCTTTGTAATGTCAGAAATGATGGAGGCTTTGTAACAAAGTGAACATTGTAGGAAAACTGGCAATCATTTACCTACCATATTGATAGCATTCACTGGCCCAATGCTATTGACGTACATGTCAGTGTGAATTACTGTTGGTTTAACTGTGAGAGAAACAAACAGAATCAGCAACATGAATGGAGGTCAAAATAAACTACATGAAAGTCAAACATAGGCAGAAATTTACTATCATGCTGCTCTTGTACGTTGCCTCACATTTAAATGTGCATTTAAATTTATAGTGATGTCTCCTGTTTGAAATTAGTCAGATATACTTTGAGACAAATTCTTAGATGGTTTATTCTATCTGAACAATTTGACTTATTTGAGAGCAAATGCTGAAACCAGTGTTGTAACTTTTGAGTGCATTGTATTTGACTGAGATTATGTATCTTTTGTGTCAGGTCACAGAAACACCACTGACAAAACACCATCAACATAAGCAAACTTGTTTATCTTAGCATCTCATGCATCACTCATTTTACATTATAATGCCACATGCAACATAACTGCTGGTGCCTGCAGAGATGACTGTAGGTAAGCAACAGTTTCATAAGCCCAAAGCAAAAAACAATACTCAGGGCTCTGAAACAGGAAGAACTGTTGTTAGATTAATTTATTTTGATATTGTTCTTATACACCTTGACATAAACATGATTGTTTTTTCTCAGATTCTATTATAAATGCTTAATTCCTTTCTATTCTCTAAAATCTTGGATAGGGTGAATAAGACAAGTTCCTCTGCTAACTTACACTATATGCATACATTGAAAGTTAAATGTTCATGTTATCCCTTACTGTGAAAAATACCTTAGTTAATAAGCCTCTATAAATTTGTTAGAAACTGCTTCCTTCATTGACCTTATTGCTGTCTGCTTCCCTTGCTTTCCTCTGCTTGCCTCATCCATGAATTCTCGTTGCTTTTCTGTATAATCTGATTACTCCTGTATCCTTTTCTACAGAGGTGTTTTCTGCCTATTCTGTGCACACATGGGGCTTTCTCAAGCTGACTTGCAGCAACTCAGGGAGATTTATTACTTTGAGCTCCCTCAGTAATCAGTAGAGAGGAAGATTACTGCAAAAGGTGATTCTGTCAAATAAGACCTCTGTTAAGAGCCTAAGCTTGGGCTATAAACTTATATTGACTGTGTTGGAAATCTAGGGAGGTTGGCCTTACGTGATAGCAGTTTTCTCCTGTGAACCTCTTCCTGTGTGCCCCATTCCATTGTCACTTCTTGCCCTGCTGTACAAGTAAGGTATCGTGCAGCGTCAAACAGTACAGATCTGCTGCTTTTAGGGCTATGTCTGTGTTTTATCACAGCATGCAAGGATCAGGCTCATTTCGGCCTTCCTTTCCATATATTGTTTGTGATTTTCTAACACTCTCATTAGATATACAAAGAAGATAAGAGACTTGCTTTTTCTTTCCCCAGAAGTTAAATCCTGAACTTCTATGAAGGTGCTTTATTACAAGCAGCCTGATTCAGCAAATCATAACAGTCTTATTGGAAGGTCTCAGGACAGATTTAGCAATATTGTTTTATGTCAGCTTCCGAAATCATGACTACTTTTCATGCCACTGATGTCTTATTGCATTGTAATTTGTTTTCGTAACTACTGTGAATGGATTCTGCTTCCTGTGTAGCATGACACAGGAAAAAATTTCTTTCTCGTCGCTGATTATTTAAAAGTGATCTAAAAAGAAACCAAACATACCTCCTATGTCAGGCCTCAGCTTGTTGTCATATCCTTCCAGCAAGCCATTTAAAATAAGAGTGACATCACTCTCATGGACCTTGGGAGTCAAAACCCAAGTCTTATTTGAAGTGTAATCTTCATAATCATCATCTCCCTTTTGGGTGGAACTGTTAAAGAAATAAAAATGAAAAAATAGGAAGCCCTGAAAAGTATGGATTTGTACACAGCTCTCTTTGGAGATAATACACGTATCAGGTCTGAATAGGACCACATGGAACACTGAAGGATTGCCTGCATTATAAAAGGAGACAGACTCACAGTAAAGATGTCGCATAACAGCTGAAGCTACAGTTCACTTAAGCAACATTTCCTTTTAGTACAGTTCAGATCATATTCTCTCTATTTGAAGGAACATCAGTGTTTATCACCTTTTGTATGCCTGTTTTTTACCTCACTGACTCAGGTAGGACTTGTTATGAATCAAATCTAATTGCCACTTTGCTTATGCAACTCTCCAGCAAAATATGGCATAGTATGTACACAGTGCTGTTGCATTACTTCTCTTTGAGAGAACGATTTGATGCAACACATTACTGACAAGACCAATAATTAGATTCATTGCAACAAACTGTCACACAGCTTTTCTTCACTCTAATGAACTTGATTTTATTGTGCATTTGGAAAGTTCAGCACAAATCTTTGCCAATGGTATTCATTGTCACTGTCTACCGCTCTTTTTTTTTCTGCTACTGAGCAGTGTGACAGTAGATCTAGTGTAATTCAGCCTGCTTAGCACAGTAAAAAGAGCAAGTTAAGAATCAGAAATATGTAGACTAGCCTTAATGGACATTTTCTTTTTCTTAAAATCTGTGCTTCAGTTCTAGAGGAGAAAATAGAAACTACTTTAGAATATGACATCATTAGATATTTTCATTTCAGAATGTCAGTGGTAATCAGCTGAATGGTGCTAGGCAACTGTAAGTTTTTTTGCATAATATGCCAGTGCCCTTCTTTTCTGACCTGCTTCTGTGGCAAAGTTTGAACACTGTTGGGTATGCAAAGTATTAATGGTACTACAGATGTCTTCAGCTGCTGGGTGGAGTTTGGGTCAAAAGCAGAAAATTTAGGTATTTTCCTGTTTCAGCAAGAATCTATACAAAATTGAGAGAGAAAACAGAGAAGTCGAGTCTCATGGGGGCTGGAACTCATACTTGCCACACAAGATTGAAAGCAGACATGGCTGACCATGGTCATGGGTGGAATAGTAAAGGGATAACCAGTCCAGAGTCTCGTAGAGCCATTCTGTTCACATGGACCTCTACTCAGCTGAGGTCTTTCCCACCCCTCCCTACAGTGCTTCATCCTGCTTATAGCTACCTAGAGCAGATGGCCTGAAGGCTTTTGATGGGCATTTGGGAGCTGGAAGCCAACTGCACAAATACAATTTAACTATGAAAGAGGCTTTAGAGTCTTTTTTCCCTAATGGCACATAGGGAAAGCCTAGCAGGAAAGAGCCTCAACACTTCTGTTCTGCTCTGTATAGAATTCTGCTTCCCATGAGGTGCTGAAAGTACAGTGAAATTTGAAGCAGTTTGAGACTGCACATATGGTTGTAGCAACGAGGAATGTATAGTATGACTGAGAGCTCTAGTCTTGCATCGTGTTGCATGGAGTTGAGCTGGGAGGCTGCTAGTGAAGCTAGGCTATCTCAGCTTTCATTACATCTACTGAGTGTTGCTGCCTGCAGCCTCCAGGCACCACCTCATCCACCCAGGCCAGCAGTATGCAGCTGGGAGCTTCAGCTTAGATCAAGAATAGGCAGCCCAATCTCCTCCCTCTGGCTACACAGGCCTGAAACTGTAGTGCTTTACTGGCAATCAAAAGCGGAGTTTTAATTGGCAGCGTCCTATGTAGTATTCTGCTGGTACTTACAAGCAGGCTAGGATAATTAAATTGGTAGGGAAATTTGTTTATCCAGCTGTCTGGAGTTCAAAGTTCTAATTGTAATTCAAAGGAACATAACTGAAGCAAGGTTCTCCCTCCTGGAGAAAAGGAAATCCTTCTAAAGTCTTTGTGAACAGAAGGCACTAGATTATGTTTTCAGTCTATGCAAAGTGAATGAAAAAAATCTAACTTAATGCATAAAAAGCCATACTCCTGTTTTATTACCAATTAAACATCTATTCTCTAAAAAGAATAATTTTTCTGAATGGGAAAGAACAAGTAAATCAAAATGGGAAAGGACAAGTAAATCAAACACAAAAGCAATATGTTCCTGAATGTTAATGTGATGAGACAGCTTCAAAAGCCAGATAGCTACTTAGTAGTGCCTGATGTAATGGACAGTGCAAGGTTAAAAGATGAAAAAGTGTGTTTGTCTAGGACGTGTCTCAAATCTAGAACAACCTTATTGAATATCAGCCCACAGTCATTAAAACTTCCTTTTTCTCTTGATAATTATTTGTAGGAAAGAAATAGCTATTTGTCTGCTCATCTACCATTTCAAGCCATTTTCACACTCCATATCTCAAAAACCAGCAAATGCTTTATGAGATCAGTGTGAGAGAGAGGAGAGGAAACTAAGCTGAAGTGATGAGGAAAAAAGGCCACTGAATTCCAACTTTTATTTGAATTCCAAGTGGATCATAAGTTAGCATGGGTATCCAGTTTTCTAAATGACTGTGTAAAACTGCATACCAGCCTGAACAGAGACGCTTCCCTATCCAGATGAGCAGGGCTTTAGCTGTGCAATGCCATTAATACTAATGAAAATTGCAATGACAAAGCCCTTTTCATCTCCTTGAGACTTTCAGATCAGTTCTTCTGATTACATGGCCTAAATTTTGCAAGTGCTTTTAATGTCCAGAACAAATTTGATAAAGCCCGGATTATATTCAGATATGTATTGAAATCTGTTTTTATTATTATGAGTGATAGAAGTTTTCAGATCTGGCAATATAAGCATGCAACCTGTTTGCAGATTGCAGCATAGTTTTTGAAAGCTAATGTTTCAGACACTAATAGCTTGAGATATTTCCACTTCTGACATTTAATGTTATCACAGGATGTGTACAAGGTGGCTCTACATAAATCCAGTTTTCCTGTTTGGAAAACAGAAGGCTTAGGAGGGTCAGAAGTCCCACTTGAAACTTCAAGTTGTAGAGTAATTGAAGGTAGAAAATGCTTTTGGAGGCTGTTTAGTCCAACCCCCACTCAGTTTGCCAGCTAAGCCTGTGAGGTGACTCTGATTGTAATCACTTATGTATGTAACCATGCGTGTGCCTAACATTCAGGGGGGTTCTTTGTATGTGCCATTACTAGAAATGCATCTTCATAAAGCAGCTAGAGGGCAGGAATCACTGCATGCTAATAAACATTTATTAATTTAGATCAGAAAGTGCATTAATTTGGACTACAGGAATATTTGTGAGGGTAACAGCATGAAAGAGAGTCATATTTAATTATTTTTTTTTATAAAATTGTGCAAGTGTCTATGAACTGGTAACTCACGGTACAGTCACATAACAACCTCATTCTGCCAGTGAGGTTTTTACTATGGTTTTAACTCATGTTTCTTGTCTTTCTCACTAAAAAATACACATACTAATTCTACATTAAAGAAGTTGTCACTTGATTTGTAATGTTTATATAGTTCTTTTTTGAGGAGGTGTAACTTAAGTGCACAACCTAAATGTTAAGGACTAGATTGTCTAGCTCTTTGCTAGTGCATCTGAAAGTTCTTTGCAATAACATGTGAACATGGAGTAAGTATAACCTCTGTGGGCAGAGGTGCCTGCTACATGTAGAACTGGTTTCTCAAATTGAGGGATAAAGAACTAATGAAATGATGCCCTATTTAGTTAGCATAGCCTCTTTTATCCTTAGCTCTAAAGACTTCATTTCTATACTGGAAATATTGTGAAGTAGTGTAATAGATATACTTCTCAGTTGGTCCCAGAGGATATCTCTTCTGAGAAATCACTTATGTATTAGGGAAATACTTTTTTCCCATCTTCCTTTCTGAACCTTGTCCAGAAGACATAGCACAGCCAATTAGATATTGGTTTTGTTAATGTGTTGGTACACTATCCTATTAGCAGTCCAAACCCATGAAAGTACAGATTACAGGTTGGAATCCATTCCTCTTTTTAATAGATTTGTTAGGATTTTTTTTTGCTTTTATTCCCATGGAGGTAAGTTTGATACCGATATAAAAATAACCTTGAGTTTAGTAAAATTTAGCAAATAATTACATTAATGATGTTTAGCTGTCTTACATTAGAGGGTGGAGTATCCACTTCAAAACGACTGTTTCAGTTAATTGCAGACATAAAGTCAGCATTATAACTTCTGATTATCTCTGCTGTTCCATGACATCTTTATATGAGAGACACTCTAATGTATCTTCCAGAAGAATCATACATAGGTTTTCTTGGAAAGGCATTGCCATATGTTACTAAAGGTACACTACACATTATTTAAAATCACAGACAACAGCCATAATTTTTCAGTTTCAATTAAGGGACAGATTGGGCACATCTTATTTCATTGGTGAGCAATAACTCACAAAGGATATCCCTTTGAAGCAAGGTTAATGTTTCCTAATTCACAGGAATATATTTTTTTGCAACTTATTACAGGTAGTAGAAGGGAAATTGTATTCTCTGATGCAAAAACCTGCCATCACTGCTCAGTCTTTCAACATTTACATGTGAGGTCATATTCTTAGCTGGCCAAAATCCCTATAATTCCAGTGACTTTTTATAAAATATGCTAATCTGTACCTGCTGTGGCTCTGCCCTTTAACTTCTCTAAATATAGTAGATCCATTTTAACTATTTCCAAGTGTTCTGTAAGAAACTTCACACAAGAGTCAATTATCCCTGCTGGAGTCTGCCTGCTATTGCACTGCTTTTTACAAGCAGAATCAGAGTAGGTACAAAGTGCCTAAAGAAAAAGACCTGCAGCAATACCATATAGCCAACAACTAATTTGTTTACCTCTAATTAAAAACTTAATATTATTTGTCAAAAAAATAAAAAATCTGACCAATTTCATCTTTTAAGCCCAGTAGGCTAAAGAAGCTACAGAGCCTACAGCAAAGATTTCATGAACTATTCACACACAGAATGAGTCTTCAACTTACAGCACCAGTGTTTTTGCCATCTCAGTGAAGGACTGAAACAAGGCTTACTATTTTACCTAACAGCACTGCTTAACTTAATGAATAAAATAAGTTAATTATCTGGTATACATAAAAGATTTCATTAATATATAGGTCATACATAATTCATTACAGTCGTATGGTCACTGTGAGGGAAGGACATATTCCAGGCTCCGACTATGGATGCAGTGATGCTGTACGCAGATATGACATATGAGTATGTAGAGAATAGTGTATTTGTAGGAGATTATGGAGTCTAGTTGTGTCTATATTCTCTCTTGTTGACTGCCAATCATATTTTAAGTAAAGCTATCTCAGTTGAAGTAGAAATGTTTTCACAAAGCTGAATGCTGTACTCTGTCCCTCTGTTCGTGTTTCTGTCCATTCTCGTTATTTAAATGCTAAGGTTGTGCTCAGGACCATGCTTCTATCTTTACCAGAAAAAATGATTCCTATTTTCTCCTTTACTACTAAATGTCCATCACAATAGCTGGGGGGGGTGGGGGGGGTGGGATGGAGACTGGACTGAAGACAGGATCAGTCACTTATGAGAAGTTCTATAAAAGGAAATGGAGATTATGCTGAGAGACTTGGGCATAGAGAAAGTATCTGCTTATCCTGCTCCCTCCACCTGGAGCTCTGGTGCTATTGAGACTACAATTCTGGTAGCTGGATGGAGCTTTGTTGCAGAAAAGCCTCAAGTACTGGATTCACAGTGTTCCCAGAAAAGCTTGTTTTAGACTTGGCAATCAGGAAGTATTAGCTGTGTTTTGGCCACTTTCAATAATCACTTAGCGAGAGAGGCTGAGGAAGTTCACAAGGGGCAATAAAATAGTAGTTACGTCTGCTTAATGGTTTGGGTAGATTGGATTTTAGGTAGGTCACCTATAGAAGATCAGTTAATTTCCTACGCAACTGCTACTGCTACAGCTGTCATTCCATGAACTGCTCAAATAGTGTAAAGTACCTAAAATCACGTCACAAAATTATCACTGCTTAAAATCAAAACAAAGCTTGAGTTTTTCTGTCATTCCGAGTCACAGAGGCACTGAAGTGTACAAGAAAATAACTTTTAAAATAATACTACAATTCTCAAAAATAAATCTCTACAGCTGAAACACTAAGGTGAAGTAGGGGCTGAGCACAGAAGTCTCAAAATGGATATTCAAGACCCAGGAATCACTAGAGTAGCACAGATGAGTACACAGATGACTTTTCAGTCATCTTTACAGTACATGAAGTCCCTAGATTGCCTGCAATCAAGCAGTCATTTCTAAAAACTGTCTATATTGATATTTAAAGGCCAGACAGATTCCTGTGAACATTTACAATGCTTTCCACTGAATAAGTTGATACCTGGCAATGCAGCACCTAAGTATCATGCTGTGGATTTTAAAAGCTGCCTTCTAGTCATTCAGCAACTCACAGTATCCTCACTGGGGCTTATCAGCCATTTTAAGGGAAGCAGTCCAATTCTTAAACCTCTTCCCTAGACTTCTAAAATATTGCATAGCAATGATATTTTTGTATTAGTTGCTATAAAACTGTTAATTATAGCTGGCTGGTTTATTTTAGTCATTTAATGTCTTCCCTAAGGCATGCACTTACATTAGCTGCTGCACCTTATCTCATCATGAATTTTAGACCTTTGAAGATATAGTTAAAATATCTGGTTTTATGAATGTGGCTACAGCAAGTATTTCCCTAGAATGGTTAAAAATGAAGATTTAACTTGGTTTAAATTTTGTTCCCTTCCTGTAAGGTTGTGTGGGGTTTAAAAAAAACACATCCCCTTGAAATGCATTTATTGAGGGCTGCCACTGTACTATTTACTCCTTTTTTCTAGGTCACTATACTGAATAATTGTGGTGTAATTTTGGCATTGCACAACTGATTGGATTCAAGACATGAGTAAGCATCAGAATTATTTTCCCTTTCAAAATATTTCTAATACCATCAATATGGGTTTATGACCAGGAGTCGCCAAAATTGCCAGAAACCGGTGTTAGCAGTGCTGGCAAAGAATCAAAATCTGAAATATAGTACCTAGTCTAGGATCAGTTTCTCCGGCAGGATGTTGAGGCACATTGGTTAAATTAGTTGGTAAAGGATTTCCATCTTCAGGTCTATCAGAATAGACCAGTGTAATTCACCAAAACTGTATTACACCACAGCATACAATTTGTGGGCAGGGAGAGGAAGCATATGCTACCCCCTGGGAGGATAAGAAAATGAAGAGGGATGAACCAAACTTGTATAGTCAGTAAGAAACAAGAGAGATAATTATAGAAACAAGCCCACAATTCATTTCGAACAGCCTGAGCTTCAAGTGCAGCATGTACACTTATGAGAACTCAGGAGGAGTCTATGATGTGACCAGATAATTCAGATAATCCTCCATAATTTAGGATTATTATCACAGGGTTTTTTTGAGCTGGAATTTTGTATAAGGATGTTTTCTTACATTTTATTTACTAGAGGCAATATAAGCAACTCCTACATCTCTTTCTGCTGTGGTTAGGGCTACTCATGTTTTTGGCAGGTGAAGGAAAGAATTAGATAGAAAGAAATAGAAAAGAGGGGAAGAATTTCAGATATTCTTCTGCATTGTAGGGCTAACTCAAGTTGGTCTACTTTATTTGAAATTGTCTAGCTGTATCTAATTGTAAAAGGTGTAATCTTGGAATTATGTGAACCTCAGAATGTTTACTTTTTATTTTCTTTCCATTTTATTACCCTCCCACCGCTTCTCTCCTCTTTTTTGTTTCATTTAGAACTGCTTTGCACACCTCTGCGTGTGAAATTTAAGGCACATAGGGCATGATTTTTCCCTGTTGCTGTAACTCAGCTCCTGCAGATTTCTGCTTGAGCTGAGAGAGTTCAAGAGAAGAAGGAGTTAATGGCCATTGCTGAAATGTGACCTGACTAGGTCTTTTTTAACGTGACCTCTCTTCATTTTTTCCTGGCTTTTTTATTGTATGTAATTTCCATCTGTTACTATCATACGTAATTTCTCTTCCCCAATGAGGAGAATTGCTTTTAGAAAAGATTGCTCTAAAATCTCACTATAAGTTAACAAGAAGTAAAATTCTGTTCTTAGTGAGTAAGATTAGGAAAATGTAGATGCCCTCCAGCCATCTATTTAAACAACATTAGCTCAAAAACCCCAATCCTATTGCTCAATTAGATTTGAAAAATGAAATAAAGATGCTTGTTCTGCAATACCCTATGAGGTACTCATATTGGTGCCTTTTCAGAATACCTGTACAACATTTTTCTATATGTTGTCAGCAAGGTAATTTCACTTATAAGGAAATCACTTCTGGAATCAGTCACTCATGATGTGGCCATCTTCTCATAACTGTCAGTGTTTAAAAGCAAACACGTGAGGTGCTAAAAATGTCTCCAGTTTTGCTTACTGAGTAACCCTCCAGAGCATTTTTTTGAGTCTTGGAATACCCTTTTTTGTCTCAGGTGTGAGCTTTAAGTTTAAGTTAAACTGGCTATGAATCCTCATTAGAATTAAATCTGCCTGGAAATGTTTTCATTCTCCTCTTCTGTGCCCCAGTACACAGCAAAGCACTATAATGTAGTGTTCCCAATGTTGGACTGGGAGTAAGGAAGCTTGAATGCTTATCCCAGTTAAAGAACCAGTGTCCTTCTACTTGCTATGGTAAGCTAAGTCATATCAACTCTGCACATAAGTGTAAACCATTTTTACGATATAAATAAGCACATAAATGTGATGGATTAGCTGTATTTGAAGAGGACTAGATATGATGGTAAACCATCTCATTACAAAGGAAGAAACAGTCACTAACCATGCCTTAGGAAATGACACTGCACTGCTGGGAATCACACTTCCATTACACTTCCATCACACTTATCAAGAATGTTGTAGCCCATATCTTTGATAAACCAAGTGCGACAGATAAACCCCAAATGATAGTGAACCAAATGAAAATAAATTTAAAACTAGTCTAGGTTTATTCTGAGTGTATCTTAATTCTTGCTTCTTGCAGATCATGGAAGTGTCGTTACTAAAATGCTTATTAGATAGAAATGTGTCTTGAAGAAAGAGCTGAATGAACAGAAAATAGTTGCTCAATACACTTGTCTTTAATTAACTCATCCTGATGCTAATTCATTCACAAAATGAGTGCAAGCAAATGGTGAAATTAAACTGGGTTTTTTGGTTGTGTTTTGTTTTGTTTTAAAAAAAAAACAGTGCTTCTGATTTAACTTAGTTTTTAATGCATGGTAACCAATAGTAACCCATGTGTTCCCACTTAAACCAACTTATATCATGCAAGACACTGTTTGCACTCATGCTCACAAAACAGACTGTGCAGGGGTGGATGTGGAATTTAGTTCTGATAACAGGGTAGATATGTATTACAGTAAGAATATAAGTGGCAAGCTAATGTATCTGTGTCCACTGAGCAGGAATATTGTCAACAAGTGTGCCAGAATTTTGCCTACGGATTTTATTTTGATAAAGTAACCTATGTTGATTTTTTTGTGGAATTCTGATGGACTTTTCTTGGTGGTTGGTACTATAGGGATGGCTTCATGGCAGGACTCCTTAATTTTGTGGGGCACAGGAACATCCTAGCTTCTGGGTAAGGACTGTCAGCACCTCTGCTGTAATAAACACCCAGTGGCAGTGTCACCCTATGCCTCTTTCCCTCTGTTCTACATCCTGTGTTCACTTCTCAAGAGCTCTGCTGTCAAACTAGGCTTGTGTTTCTTTGCACTATATAATTATGTAATAATTTACTCTTCATAGAGTCACTGCTTGCTAGTATTGTCTATATAAAACTATGATTGTACCATACAAAAAGTCAAATAAATTAGCCATAGACGCCTGCTCAATTAGGGAAATTGCTGTGGCAGCTAAATCAAGGAAACCAAAGCTGTGGCTGGGTCAGGAAAAGTTCAGAGCCTTGCAAGCTCAGTGCTGAGATCATGGCCTGTCACTAGCAATGGCATACGTGCCGTGGGGCTGTGTGCTGTACTTCACAAGCATGCCTTCCAAGGTAAGTATTGATATAAAGCTGCTACCTCTTTGTTTCCTATTTATACCCCACTATGACAATCATTTTGGAATACAGTTCCAAAAAGAAAAAACGGGGTACAGAAGAAGCTGTAAACACATTCTTTTGATATCTATTCCATAGAAAGAAAATCTCACTGCTAAGTGTATTCAGCTTCTTATGAAAGATCTTCAAAATGTTTTTCTAAAATAAGATGAATTGGTTTAGTGGTTTTTAACTAAAAAAAATAATGTGATTCTGCAACTTTATTTTAATGAGAAGTAACTGCATATGGGTTCACTTACTGTCTTATTTCTCTCTTTTTGGTATTTCTACCAGTCTCCAATAAATAAAATATAAAGCACATAGCGTGCAAATTTACCTAGTACTGAAATTTTTGACATTTGAGTGGGCTAGGCATAATGATCACTGCAAAGCCTGTCTTTCCATCCCTTGTATTTAAATGTGACTATTAAGGCTAGTCAAAACACCAGGAAAATAGGTGCAATTTCCATTTCACACATATACAAACACATATCTTCCAGACTTCTCTTTTTCCTCCAGAAATACTTTGGCATACCTTGTTTGACTCTTTCTCTCATCAGTAGAGTAGAATTTTATTTTGTAAGTTGTCATTGTTCTAATTATGATCAGAGAAGTTCGGGTTTTGTAAAAGGAAAGAAAGTTCTAAAGAGAAATCTACTAAAAATATATTTTAGAGGTAGATGGCATTCAGGGATAGAGAAAGATGGATGTCTTATAACTCAAAAAGAGGACAAGAGTCAGAACAATAACTGAGTAGAAGCAGAAACCAGAAGTGGGTTTGATTAATATGTGAAACTGGCTTACAAGGGTCAGAAATAGCAGTAGATGTAGTCATAAACTTATTCCAAAAACATTATTTTGAAAAACTGCATTGGGAATCATTTCTATAAGGTACACCTATTACCAATTTATTTCTGGAACCCTGAAGGTGCAAAACCACATTAAGGTGTAGGAGATGTAGACTCCTATAACTAGAGATTCACAAGATGCTTAGCAGTGGAATAATACAGAGTGCAAAAGCTACTACAGAGAATGAGACAAAGTACAGAAGACATACAGAGGTGAAACTGTTTCCTTCAGTGCAAAAGATTATATAAGAGGATTTTCTTTTTCTCCTCAGCATCACTGCAGCTCTCTTCTGTGGCAAAATCAAAGGATCCATTCAATGTGCTACAGAGTGTTTCAGATGTAAACCAAAATGTCCAGATATTCAGGCCAGATCCCCAGCAGGTCTCCTTGGTCCTTTCTCAGAGCTCCATGGAGCATCCACCATGGCGTGCCAGCAATAAGCTTTAAAGGTGAATCGATACAAGGTCAAGCTGTGAGAAGCAGCTATTACCACCTGACATTAGTGGGTCATCTTGAATTAGTCCATTCCCAGCTGTGGGAGCTCTATTTGAGAGACATAAGCACCAGCTACATGTGCTGTTATTTATGGAGATTGTACTGATGGTGAGCACAGGGGCAAGATCTGTAAGTTATTTAGGGTAGCCCCACAAAGCATCATGGTAACTAAGAATACGTGAATCGGAAAAAATGCAGATGGTTTCAGACCCCATTTTCTTTGGGTACAATGAAGACAATGTGATGCTTCAGAGATTTTGTTGGTCCTTTGAGGATCTTATCCAAATTACATAAGCAGAACTTCTTAAAAACAGGAAGAGTCTTTTCATGACTCAAACAGATGCTGGATGAAACCATCAGGTGAAGATAGAGATCTGAAAACCTGGGAAAAGTACAAATCCTTAAAACTAATGAAGCGTGATCAGAAGCTAAGGAAGGATAAAGATGTTTTCCTAATCATAGCATATCTCACACATGGAATCATAGAATAGTGAGGGTTGGAAGGGACAATAAATCCATCTTCAGTTTCCCTTACTGTGGCTCCAGCAGCTTTTTATGAGCTACAGACTTAAGCAGAATAACTGGCAGGGTATTGATGTGAAGAAATTCCACTGGAAGCCATTGAAGCAAAACTGCATACACTTTATCCTTTTGAACACCTTAGGAATGTGGCAAACATACCTCTAAATTTGTTAAAGGGCAGGTGCTACTCGAAGCCCTGTAGTATTCCAGGAGACATTACCAGCAAAATCATTTAGATGAGAAGATATAGCTGGAATACGCTTACTGGCAGTGTTGTCATTTTTTGGCTTATATCTGTCAGATCTTCCAGGATTATGCTTTTCATCCTGCCAGCTGCTCAGTATTCTGATCCTGGTGTTGGTAAACATTTAAACACAAGAGGAAGTGCTTTCCTGGAGGACAGCTTGAATTCTTCAGACCTTGCAGAATTGAACCCCAGTTTAGCTGCCTCAGCCAGTTTCCCAAGATGTCATTGTAGGCTTGATGTCTCAAATAAATACATGCTGTTTGGAATTCTTGAGGTCAACTGAGAAGCCCTGTTTAAAATACGTACTATTTATGATTGGACATTATTTGACTATTAAGCTTCTGATTTCTTGCATTAAATCCTTTCATTACTGTTGTATTGAGGAGCTCTGAACATTGCATACATAAGTTACAAGTGCAGATGAGAAACATTTCTCATTTTTTAATCTGAATATATATTGCATTGAATTTAATCACCTCTGCTGCTTATCTACTATAGAAAGATTAAGAGATATTACTTTGGGGGCCATAACAGAATAAATGATTTTGCAGATATAGTATGTTTCCTCTTCCCCCCCCACCCCCCAAGTATCATAAAATTAAAGCTGGAAACAATTCTGTCTTCTAATACTCTCCAAAAGCCTTCACGTACTCAGAACTTTTCCAAAGTTACCAAGTGAGCTAAAATTCTTGGTTTCTGGCCAAAGATTAATTTTATTTCAAAGCTTAAAATAAACCCCACTTTTTGAAATCTGTAAGGCTAAAATTATTCCTATTCGTTTTTAAAATTAAATTTATATAGGGTTTGTTTTCACACATCTAATCCCTCAGTGACTAAATAGTAAATTCTGGAACTCATTATAGAAATCAGAGGATCATAGAATAGTTAGGGTTGGAAAGGGCCTTAAGATTATCTAGTTCCAATACCCAGGGTAAAAGTGATTGGCTATTGAGGGGTTAAAGTGTATTAAGTGGGGGTAAAAGTGGTTGGATATCAATAGCAAATAATTTGGAATTGATAACTTCTGGGAAATGAACTCTCTCTAGGGGCAGTGGTGGCCTGTTGTGAGAGGAAAGAAACACTGTTCTCACCTCTGTGAACTAGGGGTGACTCCATTTTACAGCCTTTGACATCAAGGATGCAGAATTGTAAAGCAGTACCACAGTAACCAGTGGCAGAGAAAAATATTTTCATGTTGCTCATCATTACCTCTTAAGAGTCCCATTAGTTATACTGGGCATGGAAGTTAAGAATTTAGCCCTAAAGATTTGTTGTGACTTTAATCTCATGTGCTGCGTTAGAGCTTTGTTAAGGTTTTAAATCATTTTAAGTGCATGCTTTAAGCCTTTAAAGCAGCTTAAATCATGCTTTAGGTCTTTAAAACAGTTTTCTAGCAGTTCCTGTAGAAACTAGGAAAATTAAATGAAAAGCCATTATTAATGTAATGTTGATTGCCCTTGTCCAAAAGAGCTTACAAATATCCAGTATGTTTGTTCAATACAGTGTAGTCTTTGATACTTAGCTTATTATTTTGTCTCAATATAAACCCAGCAATATTTGTGATTGTATTCTAAGGTTTTCCAAGTGTTTTACCAAGTGTTATATTAACCTTCCTCTCTTCCAAACCCTTGCCTTCCAAGAAAATAGTGATTTCTTTACTGTGTTGCAAAGCGAAATTGTAATACTAAAACACACTTGGGTTCATAGCCCTCACAGGCTACTTGAGCAACATGCATCATTTTAGTTATGTATACCTAAGCCAGAAGGTGTCTTGGAGGTCTTTAAGTTCAGCTGCTGATACAGTACTTGGCAGTGTGCATATCATTACGTGGATCACAAGCCTCAGCTGCTTTTCCAAGCTATTTTAAAGCATGACCAGTCAGTAGTAAGAAAGTTATTTTCACTGCTTCTTTCTCTGTCCTTTTACTACATAACAGCTACTACCAGCTTTCTCACCTGTGTTATTTCAATGTTCCTGGCCTTTAACTTCCAAAACATATACATTATCATCACTTCATGTAAAAGGTTACCTTGCATTTGTCATCTTTGTTAATTTGATCATAACTCATCTTTTTGAATTCCTGGTTTTCTATTCTAAGTAATAGCAGGCTACTTGTCACTGCATTAAAAATGCTGCATGATTCCAGCCTTCACAATTCATTTCCACATCTCCTTCAGTTCTACCTCCTTCTCTCAGTAAATGTTCAGCTTTTCTGGACTCATAGGTGAAGTCCTTACTCTCTGTATTAAGTAACTCTATGAGAGCTAACAGAGCTATTAATCTGGGGGGCTGGAACTAGATGATCTTAAGGTCCTTTCCAACCGTAACTGTTCTATGATTCTATAAGGTGACTGTACAATATGACTGTAGTTTTAATTATATGTCAAATATTTGGTGGCATTCTTCATTCACTGACATTTGTGTGCTATTTGCCTCTGGTGTGGCGTCTATCTGGGTCATGGTTTCACAACTGTTTTAAAAATATTGGCCATGACCAGAGACCAGCATGAGCTAATGATACACACATAGAATTGGATTATTGAATGGTTTTTGATCAGGTGATTACTTTTCTGCGCACAGAGGCAACTTGAATGCCTAAATTTTGGAAGAATGGCTTTTAGGACTATAAAAGTACAAATGAGATGTTCAGAAGATCAGAAGGGGAAAGATGTTTGCAGACTCTTTGAACTGTATTCCCCTGTCTGCATCAGAATGTGCTGTACACCTGATTGAAACCTTCTTAGTGTGAATTTACAGTGTGTTTTGTGTCTTCATCAGTTTTTGGAGAGGAAAAGAAGAGTACATCCTATACTACCCTTTCATAGTGTGTATATGAAATGGCCAAGAGATGGCTGTTCACTTTATCTGACTGTTCTAAGCGTAATTCATTCTGTTTTGGTGACGCTTTCTCTAGCTTTGTCAAACATTTGCATGGATCAGTAGGTCCTAGAAGTGTGTTATCACTTAATAATGTATTGAATAATACATTGGTTATTGATTGATTAGTTGAGTAAGGATTTCTAACATTATCTCATTAAGTGTTCTTAATGGTTCTCTCATTCTTTCTCTTGCTATCTTTCTCTTTCTTGAAAGATAATCTAAGGGAATTAGATGAAAGTGGAATTCACTAGATAATCCTCAATCTGTTGCAGCAGGCAGATTTCTGTTTAGCTCTGAAGATATTTTACTACAGATTAACAAAAGCTTCATTTGACCAGAACATGCTGTTTGTGTTACACAATATAACATTGAGTCAGTATGGAAGGAAAACAGTCATTTTATCATATCACCCACTGTTTTTCAGCAAATTTTGTCAGAATGTTATTTTGAGTATGCATAAGATCTCCTTTAAGATTCATTTCTTATCACTGTATAGAATGATAGGTGTTTTTCTGTAGAATGTGAAAAGTTCATAAGCTTAAGATAACAAATAGCTCAGAAAAAAGCTAGCCTTTTATCTCAAGGGTTCTCACTAAAGTACAAGATGACATTCAGTAAAAAATGTAATTCCAAACATGATTACTTGCATCATTTAGAAAGAGCTAGCGTAAGCATCAAAAGCAGATATCTTCTCATTTCATTCTTTTGAAATACCCATTATTATCTTTCATTTTGTTTAAATTGTTTATTTGTGTGTGTTGATGTTTTATTTCTGGTGATAATATATATATGTTTGCTTAGATTTTGTAAAAATGTTATTTCTTTAATGTTTTGCTGGCTGTCTTAGAATAGATGAAAGTTCTGTCTCGTAAGAGTAATATATAGTCTCATATACAATGGCCAGATTTCACAGCTAGGCCTATGCATTGTGTTGTACTTTACTGAGTATGTGTGAAAATGTCCTTCCACTAAATCTAAAAAAATAGAACCGATCCTATAGATAAGGAAATCTGAGTTACACATTAATGATTTTCTTGTTTAAAGATGATATTAATTTGTTGCAGTGAGATTCTTGCCTGAATTATTAAACTTCTGTTACCTGCTGCCACTTTGCAGTAATCTTAATCTGATGATTACTTTGGGACACATCAGCTATAAATTGTGCAATGTATTTTGAATCTAGCAGGTGCCAGTAGAAGAAGATAAGAGGAAAAGATTCAGTTAAGAATATATTGATGCTTCCCTGGTAAAATCTCTTCTAGAAACATGCAGGTAGAGATTTCCTGTAAAGAAATGTTACTGCTGAGTTTAATGGACTTTGAAGTATTTTTCCTCATTTTGAGTCCAAATGAATTTTTGGGCTCTGCTTTACCTCACTGATTAGAAAGAAAACCATTTTTATAAGTTTTCAAGCAGCCAATGATGATTTCATTGAGTGCTCTACTCCCTTTATGTAAGAGAAAACAAGTAATGCTGCTGTAGTCAACTTTTTCTGTGTTGCTTAGGACATCACATGAAAAAACATTATGCAGCTGAGGTAGTCATTCACATGAGAAGGTGTTTGCTACAATTCTCTTCTACTTATGCAGTCACTGATAGTTTTCAGCAGCATTAAACCTCCTTAGATTTTCTTTTTTTTTTGACAGTAGTTGTGTTAAAAATATTACTCAGTTATATAAATAAGAGGATATCACTGTGTGTCAGACTGAGTAACTGGGTATTCAGTCTGACAAGACTCATGTATTAACTTCCTGTTAGAACTATACAAATACCCCAGAATCCCACTAGATATAATGCTCACTGTCCTCTCAATAGATTTCTTCAGCCTACCACCTTCTCCCCTCTTTTACCTCAGTTTATCTCAGTCATTTTGCAGGTGCTGGGACTTGTGAAAATATACATCCACTTTGTCCCACTTCCTTCCTTTTTTCAAGTTCTTTTGTGAATTTCTCACATTGAGGGAGATGGTTACACATTCTGATATAAATGAATTTCCAACCACTTCATATGACAAGTTTAAAAGCAAGTGATATTAATTTATTTTTTCCAAACATCAAACTAAATGTGGTTTTCTCCACCTTCTGGCTTAGTGCAAAGCTCAATTTTGTCGTAGTTGGAAGAGTCAAGCAAACAGGTTACTTATGGACATCACAAATAAAAAATTGGACCCAACTCAAACAACAGCAATGCTTCAACATGCTGAGCTTGAGTTCTTCTGAGCCAGGAGCTTACCTAAATAAAATGTGTGGAGCAAAAAATGTGTGCTGTTTCTTATCTTTCAACTAGAGTAACACTTGAAGATTTTTTCTGCTTTAGGTATATCCACTAGGGGCAATTGTAGTCTCTAATTTCATTAGTGCTCAACTTGTTTAAGTCTCATTCTATGAAATGGACTCTTTCTTACATAGTAATAATTATAGTTATCTGACTATGGTGATAGCTTCTTTTTTTTCTTTTTCCCATTTTTTTTTTCTTTTAACCAATTTGCGATCCTTTCCTGATATATTCTGCAGTCTTTTTCTTCATCATATAACGAATATACCTTGTTCTAAGTAAACAGTGTCACCTTCAAGCCCAGAAGACTACTTTCCACTTCCAGTGAAGTTAGCTGGACATCTATTTCTATCTTCAGTTTTCATATCTTTTCTAAAATGAGATAAATAAGCATGTGTCTTTCTCTTAGTGCTACAAAGCCTCCCTAGTTCATATTCAGAACTTCCATTCACAGAAAATACACTCTGTTCTTGAATGGAGAAATTCATTTATATTGAGAGGGCTAGGACAAGACCCATGTGCCACTTAAGATCAATTTACATTATAGTCTGTGGGATGAAGTGGAGTGTAAAGTTAAAGCTGGTCTTCTATGCAGAATAAAAGAGAAGGAGTAAAGATAAAAAGGTGTTCAGAAGTATTGTAAATCAGCTGGAATGTAGGTTGAGAACTTTCTGCAAAAGGAAAAAGCATTATGCAGTGTATGAAACACTTCTTGAAGTTTCTTACTAAGTTATAATTTAACTTTGGGTTATTTCCTAGTTGTAATTTATGAACACATAGCTACCTGTAAGAATGTATACTGAATAGGTCCTGGCTTTCCCTCGGCAACAGACTGCCTGCAGTGGGTCAGGCATTACTGAGAGGATACAACTTGGCCTAACATATAAGGAGATTTCTAAAACTGCAGAGATTTTCAGCATTAGGTGTAGGATAGGGTGTTGATTTCTTAGTAGACGTAACTGGGAAAATGGCAATCAAATCTTACTGTTACTGTCAAAGGTAATTTGTATTGTAATATATGTTCATCAGAAAAGTGCAACACTTGATAAGCTATGAAGCATGAACATTTGAAAAACCCACTTCAGTTCTAACATGCCTATGTCAATTATTTTTTTAACATATGTATTTTCTATGGCCAAATTCATATGAAACAAACCCCTAGCTAGCATTATATTCTTCACTGCCACTCTCAGTCTGTATCTCTTTCTGTATGACTGTGAGTGGAACTGCTGTAAAATAGTTTGTGAAGCAGCAGTTCAGACTGTACTAATAAAGTAGAGAGCCACAGTGCACTCTAGTTACAGAATTCTGTTGAATGCTTATAAAAAGAAATAATCAAATGAGCACCCTAATAGTATCTTTGCGTCTAGGTGTATATATAACAAGGGAAAGACTGCAGGGTATTGAGCAAGCTTCGAAGGAGCTGGTGAGTTTTGACATTGCAGGACAGTGCCTGTCAGAGGGTCTGGCTTTAAAACTGCCTCTGCTTTGGAACTTACTTGAAGGTATCTCTACAAGGCACTGTACTGTCAGTACAGATCACTCCAAGCAGGCATCAGAGGTAGAATAAGAAGAAAAAGTCAACTTTCCTATAAGCATGTGCATGTTATTGCTCACCTGTGTCTACTGCTTTATCTAATGCTTTAATAATTTATGCTTTCAATTCACAGATCAGTTCTTTGTTGCAGAAAGTGCTGACCATTATTTAAGTATATGAGAATTTAATTGTACTGGGTCTAAGGCTTGGAGTAAGTTTCCTTTGACCAGGTGTTTACTTCTTTTGCCTTCATCTGTTCAATCCTGTCAGAGACTTCCCATTAAAATTTTTGCGCAACTGTTGCTGAGTTTCTCAACATATGCCAATGGAGCAAATGTAGCATAAAGAGGAAAACAATGTGACCACAATCCAAAGCAATAAGAGTATTTTTTTCCAGATCAGCACTAGTTATGAGCGGTTTAGCTTAAGACCCAAAAGCATGATTTGTATGGCCATGAATGACACATACAATATAAATCACATGGGAAATATTACATTACAATAGGATACTAATTTCCTAAACTGTTTTTAGTGTAGTTAGATTATAGCAGTCTCTTTTTTAGCAAGTTTCACTTCTTGGATTTTCAAAGATTCAAACTTTCTGAAAGACTTTCCAACGTCACTTTGTGTATTCAATTTTTGGAATACCTGAATTTTGGTATGTGTTAGAGCTAGGTGGTTTAGTTACCAAAGCAGAAGCTAGTTAAAGGGCTTAAACTGCATTTCCAAATCATTATGTAACTGCAAGGAAACAGTGTCTGTAATCTTTCCTACCCTATCAAATTATTAATAATGAGATAGGGAGAATTTTACTGAATTGTTCAAATCTGCTTAAGATCACTGGGTTTGGTAGTCTTTTTATTACAGTGCTATTTATTCCAAGTTCCTGTCCCACCATTACAGTTGATAGTGCTCAGGAATGTGACATGAAAAATTAAAAGGCAGTCTCACCCTCCTTGCTACCTCTGAAATGTTCAAGTGCAGCTTCGTACAGCCCCATACAGGCTGATATCCATACAGCCTCAGCTCTGCTGAAACAAACACTGTGGTATATAGGCCAGTCAGCACTAAATGTTTGATTTCATAGTATCATAGACAAGCATAAAGTCATAATTTAACAGCACCTAGATTCACATCTTCTGTCACAACACTTCTCTAAAAAGGATCATTCCTTCTTACCTGAGAAATTGTCTCTTGCTGAGCAACATCTTGTTCCAGTAATGCTCCAAGTGACCTCTGACTTAATATTACTGCTAGACACTGCATGAAACTATTGGAAGCTTGTGTAGGAATAACGACAGTTGCAGGATTGGTAGCAAACTGATGTTAGCTAGCTCTACAGTAATTCTAAATGACTGTTCAGCTTAGGGATATTCATGCCCCTTTTAATCTTTGTTAGCATATCACTTATCATTCCCCTTTTAATCATTGTTACTACATCACTTACCACACAGGGCAAGAACCTAACTGACACTGCTAAATGCTTCACAAGAGCAAAACAATTTTATTTACTCTCAAGTTTGGTAATTTACTACTAAAAATATGTATATTCACAAAAAACCCCATTTCAGTTCTGAAATGTTTGCTTTATTTGTGCCTTTTTTTGATCAGTCTTGAGAGTTTTCAGGTTAGGTATCTAGTTGCAACATAGAAACATTGCCATGGCACTACTTGGATGCTAACAAGTGAAAAAAGAAAAGTAGCTAGTGTCCAGCATTACACATCTGGACATGACTTTGTGCTGCGTTCCTGTGATTTTTGCTGACAGTTCTTTAAAGCTAAGGACTATGCAGAACTAGCTAATAAAATCCATATGTAAATAATTTGCAGAATATAACTAAATCTATTTCAAACTTTGCTGACAAGTGAGCTCTATTACATGGAACATATTAATTACCTATTATGTGAAATAAGTGAAATCAAATAATTACTTCCAATTAAATCCCATATGGAGGTGTACAAACATCAAACTATTTTATTTACCTTTCTAAAGTGTTTCTCAACCCCAAGATTGCACAGTTTTCAGAAATTTGGAGTTGGAGTCATTTTCACTGACGTGCACCTTCAGCCAATATGAGGGACTGCAATGCTATTGCACCAGTCTCAGTGATAGGATGATAAGTTTGCAGTATGGTTACGAATGTCAAGAAACAAACTGGAAAAAAGCACTTCCTAAAACTTCTGTGTGTGCAATTGCAAGGGTGTGCTCTGTGCATGGGATCAAAACTACTACATAAAAATATTGTGAAGGTAAAATACTGCAGAACTCTAACATGACATTTGTTCTGAACTCATTCAGATCACGGTTTGCTGAAGTCAATGCCAGAATTTTAGCTACTTCCATTACTGCCTGAGTGATGCCTTTGCTTCTCTTTTTTTCTTCAATCTTTGAAATATCAAGAGTTGCACAACAGTTAATTTTTCTACATTTTTTTATTAACAGTGGTTTCTTATTAATATTAATTACAATATTGGTAATCCGTTTTTATGTGTTCAGTTACTTTGATCAGATTCTGCGAATACTTTAACTTTCTTGTGTTTTCTGATTGATGTCACCACGTTCATTTAGCTGCATAATATAAAGCATATATGTTAATGTTCAGTTGCATTGGCTTTTCAGAATTTCTGTGTCCAAGACAAGCAACACACTATACAGAAGCTATTCCCCTCCTTGTGAAGTGTCAGGTGAGTTTTTAGCAAAGGAAGACTTTCATCCAGGCTGTAAATAGTGTCTAAGCTCAATTCTGTAACTCTGTTTTGGTCCATGAGTTTCCAAGACTAATAGTAAGTTTTCTTCTATAAAAGTAGGATATAAGTGGCCCGATTATTAGAATTAAAATCATGTTGACTTATTTAAAATATTTTTGTAAAGTACTAAGGATAATTTTCCCTTTTACTTGTAGCTTGTTAAATTTGGTTTTTTATCTGTTATTTATCCTTTAGAATTATGAGGTCAGGAAGCTGTCAGAGGAAACCATCTTGGCTATCAGATGGCTTTGAACAGAAAACAGAACATTCTGATGAGATAGAACTTTAATTTGCATTATGAAGTTTCTTTTCAAGCTTATGAAATAATTTTGGCAAAATTCGTCTTAGGCTATGTTATTCTGAAAGATGAGTGAAAAGAAGGAAGTGTGTTAACATAAATATCTGGGATTATTTTAGTGGAAGCTTTATGTCAAAATAATCTGAGACTCTGTTCATGAGATCCTGTCAAAGCTCATTTTTCATTGCTGTATTCACATGGCAATCATAAACAATTCTGTAAGGATCAGAGACACCTTGTACCTGTCTTACTTCCAGTAATGAAGTATCCCTCAAAAGTACCCCTCAGGGTAACCTCACCAAGTTTTATTTCACTTTCAACTCCATTTCCAACCATTTTTAGTTTCTTTTCATAGGATTTCTTCACAAAGTTCTTTTTGTCTTAAGACAGTTATTCTAAAACCCAGCAACTTTTCATTTCCCTGGCCAATAATTTCGGCCTATTTGTTTTGCTTAGAAACAAAATCCTACCACTGCAGCTACAAAGTCTGATATTTCTTAAACAAGGAAGCAAACAAGCAAAAAAGCAAACAGAAAGAACCCACTTTTTGGTATGGTAGTGTCCAGGTAAAAGGAGGGGAGAAGTGAGAAGGTAAATTTGAACGAGGAGCGAGCCTATGTCAATACAGCATTAATAGTATAAAACAGAGTGGGCACTAACTTCTCTGGTGTATCACTGGCAACATGGCTTACACAGCTGTGAGGATATGGCACTTAAAAGGCCAGGTACTTTGTGGTGCAGTACTACTTTATCATCTAACCTGCTAAATGCACAGTCCACAGATTTTTGCAGTTATGGTTCAGCGTAGTGCTTGGCACTGCAGCAACAATCACTCCCCCTTCCACTTTGTACTCATGCACATATAAACTCTTTCTTCCTCTGCTGTTAAGAATTTTACTTCTTTACATCTATGTATACATACACATATGCAGCATGCACAGGTTGTCTTCAACCAGTACATGTGTCAGTGGGGTGTGAATGCTGTTGTAAATGTTTGTCTCATACAATCAGTGAACACATTATATCCCATTGCTTGTTCTATCAGCGTTAAAAACACTTCCGTAACAGAGAAATGCAGGCAGCCCTTCTGCCTGCCTTGGAGGCTTGTGCAGGGAACCGCATCTCCGTCCTTGGCCCTGGATCCCTGCACTGGCTCCTTCCCGAGGGAGTAAGTGGTGCCTTGGAGCCTGCAGCCGGGCACAGCCATGATGTGGCTGCTTAGGTGCAAACAAACAGGAATGCACTGACATTCTACCCTCAGAACACAACTGTATTATAACTCCACACACGGTATCAAACAGTAAATCAGAGATAAAAGGCTTCAGTAATATGGCATCAAATTCTATGAGAAACCCGGCATGTACCACCATCATACACACCCGCTGCTTACCCTCCCTGTCCATTTCAGAGCAACAACAATTGTAAGAGAAATAAAGCATTGTAAGATCTCAGCTGCTAGGAGATAGACGAATGTAATGCCACGATCCAAACCTCCAGCATTCTCACACAGCTCTGCAAATTTGCAAACAGATTCTTCACCCCCCAGCCCTCCCTCTCCCCCCCACCCCTCCCAACAGAATCAGAAAGCACATCTTACCACTGGATGAGAGAGAGGAACAGAAGTGCCCACACCATCATTTTGAGCGAAAATGCAGGATTCAAGAATGCAGTGCTCCCCAGGCTTGTTGGATTTGAAGGAATCATCTCTTTTTCTCTCCCTCCCCCCCCCCCCAACCAAGTTTTTTCCCCTTTCCTCTCGGTTGCAGATGGATCCGTCCCCTTCTTTATTTTTTTTTTTTTTGGTAGTGGTTCTGCCCCCCTCCCTACCAGGTCCCGTCAGTGGGATGATACATTGCGCCCAGCTGCGGGAATTAATATGCAGGGAGACAGAAATTAGATCTGCAGAAGCCCTTTGCAGATATAATCAGAAAACGTCAGCTCAGGCAGCAGGCAGCAGCTTCCAAGTCTAGGGGAATAATATAATTGGGAAAAAAAAGGGAAAAAAACCCACGACAGCCAAACAGCAAAATCACGGACACTCACAGAATAAAAGCAGTCAAGGAAAGAAGAAATACATACACATGCAGACATTTACAGAACCATTCAAACACATGCAATGAAATCCGATCAAGCAATAGAAAGGGTAATGAGAGTAAAAAAAATAAAAGGAAAGAATAAAGCAATGAAGCTTCTGCCTAAATGCAGATTAACTCTGAGGTCAAAGTGGAAATGATGCACTCTGCTGCAGCACAGATTAACACATGCGTGGTGTCAGCCGGGGTGCTTTTTAACCTTTGATTACACATATGCAGGCAGCCTGGATTTTCATTTTGGAGGCGAGAAGGATTTGGCAGGCATAAAAAGGGAAGTTGGAAGGAAAAGCTTGCCCTATGCTGCTGAGCATCCTCATTTTTCTAAACAGCCTGGAAATTGTGATTGCAAAGGGGAGAAAAAAAAATGAAAGGATGGATGGGGGAGTGGAAAAGGGAGGGATGGTCGTTGCTAAGTAACTCAGGAAATGGTGAAAGCAGCATTGGTGGAGTCAATATGAATGAGGTGATTTAGTGTGTGATAGGATTAGGGGGAATATGCAAGGCTTTTATCTCCCCTCCCCCTAATAAAATCTGGCTACAGAGACACAGGAAATGCTTCCTGGCCAAAGGGGAAACATGAAATGACTATAAGAGCTGGATGTTGCCAAATTGTGGAACCAGAATCCCAAGTTCAGTTGTCCAAAAATGCAATTTAGCAGCTACTAATGAATTAAAAAATTCAGGTAATTTCATGATTTCCCAAAGTAAGAGCACCTCAGTCTAAAACAGCTGTGTGACCTACAGTAACTATTTCTTTTCTCCCAATTTTTTTTCTGCCAAAAACCAAAGCAGATATAGAGAGCATCAAGCCTCCCCAGTGCTGTTTTATAAACCAGGAGACTGATGTTCAAACATAATCATCAGGACCTGGGAGATGTGACTTGACACTGTTTCAGTTTAAAGCCCATCTTCCTAAAAGTTAAGAGAGAAATCAAAAATCATTTTTCTAAAGAACACTTAAAGGGAGAGAAACTGAAATGGTCCTAATAGAGTAAAAGCATCAAGATTTCCCTCTGGACTGGATGTAGTCTAAACTAAATTTGACACATGGATCCTGCTCAAACCTACCAATACCCGACAAATCTGAACTTAATCAATCAAAAATAGATAGTGACAGTAGCTGAGTTTCCAAATAGTCAAAAAAAATTTGATCCAGCCCTCAGCCATCAAGCTGCTTTTTTTTTTTCATTTCCAAACCCAATATATTTTAGTACAGCAATAAGCAATAGATAAATACTATCAGTAGAATGAAATACATCTTGCCCCCTAGATAGACAGTTCTGTGATAATTTGGGTCCGTATCTAATGATGTCACTGTATTTTTATCAGTGTTTCCAAACAAATAACAATTTATGAACCTGATTCTTAATATTTCCAGTCAAGGGTCCTATTCTTAATTAAGTCACTTCACCAACTTGTGTTTCAGTACAGCCACTTCAGAGATAAAAAGGTGTAAAATATTCCAAATGCTCTCTCTGTATTTCTCTCAGTATATGTATCTGTACGTATGCATATTCAAATATCAACATTTGCTAAGGTTCACTTCATTAGCTCTTAACATGAAACTTTTGTGATGTTATTGCTGTAATCTCTCTTATCACTTATCAAAACATTCCTTTAAAGGTTAAAAATGCTATGTATATTTTGATGAAGGAATCAAAATCGTTGATGTCTAAGAATTTGAACTGTTTGAATAGTTGCTGTATTAACTATGTATTAGCAACTATGCCTGCTGCAATTTAGTAGCTTTACACTGTGCTTTATTTGCTGAAATTTTTCCATGGCAAGTGTTTCACATCCTTCTTGTCTGTTGCTGGACTGCCTACAAAATTGTTACACACTTTGACTTGAGAGGTTCAGCTCCTTATTCTTCTTGAGAGGCAAGGGGGCTGCAGTACAAGGAAAGCTTGCTGGTGTCAGATCCTAAGAGTTTTTTTTCCAGGTTTCCCATGACATAAAGATAGGTCAAAAGGAGTTAAACACTGTAGTACCAGTCTTTCTTAGAGTTCATTAAGATGTACAAAGACATGGGTCATTGATACTGATGTTTCTGTAGGTGTTTTATTAGGTGTGCCTTCTATTCGTGTTCTGAATATATCAGCAGGTTTTGATGGACAAGCATAAGTTGATGGTTGTGTAGACTGTTCTGCATCTTAAAACTTGAATCACCATTTTATGGTTATTTTTTTCATGTCAGATGCATCTATCTTAATTATATTAACATGTGTGTACAAGTGACATTTAGACATTGACTTAGGTAGAAGGAATTAGGGTCTTCAGACTCTGAAACAGTCAGTGGACCACACAAAGGCCAAGGCAGGTTTTTTAGTGCTCCTAGATAGATAGTAAATATAACAGCAAACATAATTTGGGTATCAGAACACTAGACTAAAATACTTTAAATGTATCCACCAGTAATCAAGCAATGTATTCAATGTTGGCTGTAAGTAATTTCAAATGCAGAACTGTCTTTGCAGTTCTTTGTAACCTTGCCCTGAAGGAAGAGAAATTAAAACCAGATTCTATGCTTAATGTATTTAAATATTTTCATTTCTGGTTATGATGATAACCTTTGCTGGGAAAAAAAAAAAGTTTTTCTGTCTGTAGCAGATACAAGTGCTGCAGAAAACAGAAATTCAATAGTCTGCTTTCTATTTAAACACGTGTTGTCTTTGAAGCTCAGATCAGACAGCAGTGTTTTAAAATTCCATCATAATAAACTATCACAAAGGACCAAGTTTACATGAGGACACTGCCTAGTGTGAAATGTTCTTCTGGCATGTGTAGTGTGATAGACCAATTCCACGTACTAATTTGCCCCTGAGCACAAAAGTGCTACCTTCACAACAAATGACTTAAAGTTTTTTATGGAAAAATGTACTATGTGTAATAATTAAACACAGAGATAATTGTTCCAAGAACATGCAGTCTATACCAAACCAGAATAATATTCACAAGGGTATCTTAATATACTTTGGTTGACAGCTTGTGCAATTTCCAAGGAGGCTCTAAGCTCCTGCTGATTTCCCTAGGTGTAACTTTAAGCCCAAAGATAACATGGCTGCTCCTTACTCTAAAATTATTTTTTCCTTCATAAAAGGTAAAAAAAAAAAAAACCAACGTCAACATATATTCAACTTACCCACAAAAAAGAGTGCTTTATTTTTCATTTATCACCAGTTCATATCTGGAAGTTCTTCTGTTTCATCTTGTAATTCCTTATGTTGCTTTATACAAAAAAAAACAAGCAAACAAACAAAATAAAACAAAAATCCAACCAAAAATAAAATGTTAATTTCACACTCTCTTGAGTGGCATAAGATTTGTGTGATAGGTAACTGGGTTTTATGGGTCATGTTAGGGATGGTTTCTTAAAGATACAAGACGGAAAGATTTATGTGGCTAAATTGTCTAGTGATGTTTTAGGAGACTGTTCATTAAGTATCAAGTAATTTTTTGATGCTTACAATATACATTAGATGTTTCAAATTATTTTTATACAGAAATAAAATACCCTAGTTATAAAAAAAAACTTTAGAACTACATTAATCCACAGATCTTAAAAAATAGTTTCTTTAAAGCTGCATACGAATACAGATTCGGTAGCACTAATATTAACGTTGATAACATTTTAGTTTCCTCCAAAATTCTCTCACCGTATTCTAGCCTTGATGAAATACCTTAATACTGAATTCCTAAGGAAAAGAGCATCCAGTATACTTCTTAGATGAAATTCTAGGATTTCATACAATCAAAAGAAGAAAGCTAGCTCATGTTTTTGTACACTTATTGATGTACATACATGTTTGTGGTTGTGTATGGGAGCATGTGTTTGTTTTCCTATTAGTTTATTATCTCACTCCAAGAAAATTCAGTAGTAGAACAGGAGCTGCCAGGTCTGAGTACTCACTGCCAACTCAGGGGTCTGTGGAGGGACTTTTTATTTGGAAGACCTAGATATCTGGTTCTCTTTTAATTCAGATGCACAAAATACAAGTATTTTGCGAAGGACTGGTGTGGTGGTGAACCAAATAGAAAGTATGCTCCTTAGTGCTAGACTAGGATCATAGTTTAAAGATGATTATAGACTTCTTCATGGACACGATATCTGGGACTTTCAAAGAGGTTATTTTCAATCAATTCTAACCACATTATTACAGCTGCTTGAATTTATACATTCCTATCAGTACTAAGATGAACTCAAAACTACACTGCATAACGTATCCAAATACAGTCCTATTTAGACAGATGTGACTTAAATCTAATTATTTTTTTCTTATATAACTAAAAGTAATCAGTTCTTAATACTGAATCTCACTGCTACTTTTCCCTGATAAATATTGGATGAAGGTGTCAGGCAAATTGCGTAATGTTGTATAGAATATGGATATTCTAGATTGGCAAAGTAGGATTCCAGATACATTTTATTATTTAACTGAAAAAATACCATTGAAGTATTATTTCAGTGATATTTATTGGACTTGAGGCAATTGTCTTGAGCTGCCAGAATAAAAGAAAAAGAATGGCTAAAAAGGCAAAAAATAATTCTTTCAAGAAAGCCATCAAGCCAACTCTTAGAGGATTCAACCTACTACATTTTTTTAAAAAGCCACAATCTTGTGCTGCTTAGGAAATTATTTTTTAAAGAATTATTTTAGACCTTAGCAATAAAAAAATTGAATTCTTTCCTAGAACATGTATGGAGTGATATTTCAGAGGCTTAGGCAATAAGAATATTTGTCAGAAATATTTTTATTCAAACTGTTTCATCAGGTTTCTATTCCAGCCAATCACTTTCTGAATATTTAACTTACATAAAAAAATATACTGGTAGCTGAAATACAACCAAAACACAAACCCAAAATACTGTGTTTGTTTATATGCTTTGATCTTGTGCTAAAACAGTACAGAAAACAAGTTTTTGGCTAAGAACTCTCTCACTGTACTTAGATTTACAAGTTCCTGCCAGCAACAGACTTAACAAATGCTATTTTGTGTTATAAACATCTAAGATTCTCTTGTCATAAAACTCTTTCAGCAAACTGCCTTCCCCATCTCCCTGGCACTGACCTGACAAAGCTTTCTTGCCCTGCAATATAACCCAGAGGACTCAGTTCCATTGGGCTAAATTCTTATGTGAAGAAATTGCCGCACTAAGATACTTTGAGGAGCACAATAATGATTGCTTTCTGAACAGTTTTATCAGTGCCTAAGAAAAGTCTCTGCTCCACAAGACTTTTGCAAATCATGATTTTCAGGAGCCATATATAGATATATACTCATACTAGTCTTTAGCAGGGTTTCTTCTCACGTGTTTTTATACTGCAGGAAAGCTTAGGTCAGAAACCTATGTTCAATCTATATCTTCCTCACCATATTTTGTGCTAAATCTCTAAGGCCATCTCAAAAACCAGGGTGGCTTTTGAAACCATCTCAGGAAGGCAGTCAGTGCCTCCTGTAGTCACCCATAAACCGAAGGGGAAACAAGAAGACTTGAGTTGTCCTCCTCTCACTACTGAGAGTAAAGAGTGAAGGAGAGCAGGTAACAATGCTACTGTCACTCCTGAGATGCCAGAATCTTTACATGGGGAATGAGGGAACCTGACTAACATAGTGTATACTTTAAGTGGGATGAGTTTAGTACTATTGTTTCAAGTGTGATTATGATCAGTGGTCTTTCAGCCTACTTGCATCTTTGGAAGTTATCTTTCAGTACTTGCACAGCATGAGTAAACTTGTAACTGCGTGTATTCTCTATTTAGCAACGGGAGAGGAAGAAATATGATGTGTATGGAAGCAGTACTGAATACCAAAAGGCAAAACACATTAGAATACTGAGGAAATAATTATGAGGGAGTGCTTTTCATTAACTGCGTTCTGATACTTGAATATATGTGTATTGGAATGAAACCAAACTGGTATTTTTGAAATTATCTAAGAAACAGCACATTTGATGGACCAGTATGCTTGCAAATACATTTTCATCTGTGTATATTCACAAAAAGTAGGATTAATGTGTTCTGCAGATGATCTTTTTATGTTCCAAAGCATTGTATGCATAATAGAAAGCTCTAAACACTCAGTTGTTTCATGCTGCTAATGGAGAGTGTGCCATTATATTAAAAGCAGTCGCTATCACTCTATTTTGTATTAAGGTATAGGTGAGTTATAAAGTGAGGAATAGACTTATGCATCTTTTCTTTAGTTGCTCAATTCAGTGTTTTAATTTTCTTTATAAAAACTGATATTTTTAATGCTTTTTGAAAATTAAAAAGTTTTGTACTTACCCTTACAAACAATAGTGAAAACCATTCTTGAGGATGCTAAATCTGTTCATTTAAACTGCAGACATCTACAATATTGCCTTTATTACCAGATAAGAATGTGGTTCATTCATTTATTGGTTTACCAGTCTATAAGGTAACACCAGATACTTGGTTTCCACAGAAGAAAATGACCTCAGCTATCTTAAGAGTAAATACTTCTTTTAGAAAGAAGTATTTATCACTTTTCCCACAATTATATTTATTTCTCGTAAGATTCAAGTCTTCAAATTCCTGACAAGAGGGCACAGGAAGCATCTTGAAATGCTAAGAATAAAGCCTAAGCTCAAGTCTCACTAACTTGGATGAGAATTAAGACTATGTTTAACTGCTGTCTGTAACATCATGGTTATCTAAGTCCAGTTAATTTGCATAAGGAGTCTGGTTTTGTTTGTTTGCTTGTTTTTGTTTGTTGGGTTTTTTTCATCATTAACTCAGGAAAAGGGCGCTATCTGACAGAAACCAGTTCAACCTCACCATGTCACTTTTCACAACTGTAGTCACTATTTTTCAGTAAAGATATTTTTGCTGTTTCTGATCTTCTGTCATACCAGAAAAGTGAGGTCTAGAAGTGAAAAAGTGAGATTCAGCAATACAAGCACTGACTTTGTTTATCAGTGAGTATTTAAGACTCACTGGCCTCCAACATCTGCATTACGTTTGGAGCATTTCTGTCAGACCCAGCCTCATTCACTTTTACTGTAATTGTTATCCCTTTTGTATAGAAAATCTGATTTGACATACCATGTAGGTTTGACATTTTACTTGCTGTTCACTAACACAGAGTAAAAAGCTCTGTATTTCTATGGCAGTTTTGGTATTTCCTTTAGACAGCTTACCGAATCTTAAGATCTATTTTGATGTATTGTTATATCCCATGACTGCAATATTCAAAATCTATTTCCATCAGCAATGCAAGATCTCCTCCCCAAGTAAATGTGAGGAAAAGCCTCCTACCATTTGCATAAGAACACATTTTGGCACAGGTTTGCTGACAGGACTTACTGTTTTGCCCATGACAGTAACTGGTGATTGATCTCTCCCTGTACTTATCTCGGCCCATTAGCCTTTTGTTCCATCTTCTCTCTCCTGCCCAACTGAGGAGGGGAGTGATGGAGCAGCTGGTGCTTAGCCAGGGTCAATCCACCACAGCAGCCTATGAGGTGAAAGTCTTATAGGCAGCATTGCCAGAACAATGTTATATCCATTCTGTATATCATTACAAGTGGGTTTTGATACTCCCCTCCAAAACATTAATGGAAGTAGAAGGACATAAAGAATGTTTTTGCCTGCAGAAAGGAGGCACTCTATTCTCCTTTGAAGAAAGAAGAAAAAGCCAGAAAAATTCTGTGCTAAAGTATTGTATTAATTATGCAAGAGTAAGGATTGCAACAGTACAAATAGTTATCAATACCATATTCAACATCTGTTTTTCATGTCTACATTTGAGTTACAAGGTTGGCTTATTTTTTGTTCATGTTTTTGCTTTTATATAAAGATGTCTCACAGTATGACCATGTTTTCGTTCAGGGTAAATTCTTTTGATCTCTGTAAACAAACTTCCAGCATTTTGAAGGATCACATTCCATACAGTGGATGCAAATGCACATTAGAAATGAAACCTGATAACAGTCTATGTAAACTAGCAGGCAAGATGCACACATTTTGACTCTAGGCTTTTGATACTGTATATGATATTCTCATGAGCAAATAGGGATAAGTATCTAATTTTATTGATCCGTTATTTTCAGTAGCTTGTTTTTAAAACGGGGGTGGGTACTGAGGTGGGTACTAGGATTCCTCAGGTGCTTATTCTGGACTTTTTATTACTAAATATATGAATTAATGACCTGGATGAAAGTATAAATAATAACCTTACTATATTCAGGATGTCAAGCCAGAGGTTGGGCATGGTAGGAGATAGGGTTAGGCATTATAAAAATAGAAATGGATTCAAAAAAAAAGCAGGATGAATTTCAGAATGTTTGGAAAGAATGGGCAAGAGTCTTGAAAAATGTTTTCAAAGAAAAAGTCAAAAAAAAAAAAGTAAATGCATTTCAGGCTGAGAGGAATTATGCCAGTTTTCAAATCTATACTGGTGGACTGAGGAAGGGAATAGCTGGTATTTCTGTTTTGGAGAATGGCAGAGATTTATCACAGCTTCTTAGATTAATTATCTTTGGATAACTCAGAAAAAAATTCTTATGGTAGGAATCATGCTGGAACATATGATCAAACTGGAACAGTTTGCTGAGGTCAAATCTATCTATGAAGTCCCTTTAGTGTTACTTTCATTGACTGAGAAGTGCGATGTATAAATTAAATAATGGCCTGAGATTAAACAGACTTGTTAAGATTTTAAACGCAAAAGTAAAAAGGTGGTCTCCTGAATATTTTTTTTGTCTGTAGAAATTGCTTCTGTTAGTAGGTTAAAGGGCAGGGAAAACATCTGATGCCACAAAAAGTAAGGCATGCATTTTTCATGATATAGGCATGGAAAAAAAAAATGAAACCCACACATATTAATGGCAATGAGAAATTAAGAGTTAGAAAGCAAATTCAGAAAAAGTAAAAGGAAATTAGTATAATTTATTTGAATTTATTGTTTACCAATCAAAACAAAATATATGGGGAAAAAGTAATTTCTAAGGATGTTACAGAGAGTTTATAGCCTCTTCTCACTTCTTTCCGTCAGGTTCTATTTTCTGGCATGCAAGTCTACTGCTAAGTAATGACTTTTAGGAAAATATTTCTAAGAACATCCTAACCCTCATTACTGTTTATGTTATTTAGTTTGGGATTACTTACAACATGCTCAGAACTGTAACTGCATTGAAAATCTCTTCAAATTACTGTGAGTGAGAGATCTCTAAGGCTTTTATTCCCCTTTCCTCTTTGTTTGTCTACTGCCCTTGTTTGTGTGTTTTGTTAACATTAAGTAGTAGTATCATTCCTTTGTAGTATCCTCTTTTGCACCTATAAATGATATGGACCATGTAATAACAAAAAACTCAGAGGTGAATCATCACTTCTCCACGGCACTGTAGATTGTATGATGATCTCAGCTGCAGGCTAGATCCTAGCTTTTATTTATGTTAGCAGATTTCTCTTTCGATGTTTCTCTGTGGTTTTAAGTTTTCAAGAATCCTAATGCCCAAAAATATAATCTTCCTAATGTATTTTAAACAGTGACTCATCATAGGAAAATGAAGTGATGTAATTCTGTATCTTCCATATACAACACTTAGTAACTCGAGTGTATACTGGAAAATCCAAGCATTTCCCATGCTGTGACGGTTTGTATTCACATCCTTGTCCTTAACTGGCTACCACACTTTATTTTCTCAGATGAAATGAGGCTGCAGGAGCTGTTTTGAGGCCATGCAGTGACAGCAAGTGCAGAGATTGTAGGAATTTGGTATTTGACTCTTTTCAGCACTATAAAGCTCTCAGAACTGGGGCTGAGAACATGAAGTCTCTCTAAAAACGTGTCACAGAAAAATGTAACTTATTGACAGGCTGAAACCTGAGGCTTCAGTGCTGGGACGTACAGGCAGGAAGGGACTGAATGAGGTCTCATCTAGCCTCCTACTCAAAACCAGTGATAGCACTGACTGAATTTAAACCCGGCTTTACCTGGCCAGGTGTGGAAAAGATTCATGGATAGAGATTTCACAGCCTCTCTGGGCAGTTTGTTCTAATCCTTAATGATAAGGATTATTATTTATTATTAATCATGCTCATTGTGAATTAGTTTTTCCCCACTTTGATTAATGACCTTTTTTTCCTGGCACTGCCTTCTGAGCCCCCTCCCCTGGGGCTCCTGAGGAGCTGCAGCCTCTTTCATGGCTCTCTGGCGATTGACTCAAATTTATCAATAACTTTCTTGTGCTGGGGCCCCCAGAAAGGATGCAGAGCTCCAGATGTGATCTGATGAGGGCCAGCCAAAGATTACTGATGACCTCCTTACTGTTTGCCTTCAGCACTGCCAGAACACAATACTGCCATTTCTTCCTGCTTCCCTGCTAGTCAGTCCCCAGCCGTTGCCTTGGTGGCGCATTAGTCCATCCCATAGACAGTACTTTGTAGCTGTTATTGCTGAGTTTCATGGTATTCCTCTTGGCCTATTCCTTCAGCCACTGGAAGCCTCTCTGAATGGCAGCCCTGCCTTCAAGCACATTGCCAGCATGCCCCAATTCAGTGTCATCCGCAAACTTGGTGGAGATTCATCCAGTCCCTTTAGTACAGAATTTTAGTAACAGCAGAATGTAAAATGTAAAACTGCTAGCTAAAGCAGACTGAGAAAACTAATATTTCTTTTAAATGAAAAAATAAAATAATGAAATAAAGTGTAAAACACTCTCACTGACAGCTTTCCAGTAGTATCATTTATATTTTTAATTTATTTGTCTACCTTGTATGCTAGGTACTTTGTGCACCTTGTCACAGGGACAAAAATCTATAAACTGCCTTTATTTTCAAAGGGAACTAGTTTAGTTTGCCAGTTCTTTTACAGTAAAGGCTCTATTATCAGAAGGGCTGTTACAACTAATGAGTTCATGTTTCAACACAATCCCATTAGAACTTCAGTAAATTGAGCTGCGTTCTAAAGCAAAAATAACTGAAAAAGATATGTAAGCTCAAATGAATGTGAGCATACAAAACACTATAATATCTAGTCAGCTTAGGGTACTGATTATTATTACAATGGTATTTGTTAAACAGTGGTGCTATTATTAAAATTGATCATGTGAAAATCATGATTAGACAGCATTGCCTATTTCGAAATCTGAAGGTTTTGAGATGTGTGTGCTGCTATTCTAGAGGTTTGTACTGAAATGAATATTAATGTCTATTAAATTAAACCAACTACTAAGAGAAAGTTTCAGTTTGAAAACCCCTCTTACTGTCACTGTTAGATACATAGAATCAGGGAGAAATTAAAATGGGAGAATCCAAAATGTGTATCCACTTGCAAATGAAGTGTACCTCTGACATAGTAGTGAATCCACTAGTGAATTGATACTACAAGAGATCATTATGAGGAGGCTTTCAAATACTTTTTAATTACTGGTTAAATGTTACACACTCATCTTCCATTAGAATACAGCCTCAAAAGCCATGGAACATGATCAGTTTTCCTGAAACTTTTGATCCTTTTCATTCAGCAACATTTATTTTTTCATACTTCTCCCAAAGAACCAGTCAAGAGACTAATGGACTGTGCATTTTAATCTTTGTCAGATGATGTCAATAACAGTGGTGTCAGACTGACTCCAGAACTAAAGGCTAACCTGCAGCTTTTCTATCTGGATGTTTAGCAGCAGGCACCTGCGCCTTTATTTAAGCTAGAATTCAGAAGGAAATTAAATAGGTTGTTTTTGTTTTTTTTTTCAGAGGTTCTACTTAACCAAGATTTGTCTAATTTCAGAGCAATAGTGAGGAATAACAGAAGCGACTTCTTATGCCTCTGAAGTAGCATGTTTGCATAACCACCAGTGAACTATTTACTTATTTATTGCTTATCAGAGTCCATGAAACAGATACTAGAAAAAATACTGAGAGGTGTGGCAAAGGTCACAAGTTTAGATTCAAACCTGAAATTCCACAGTCCTCAGTGGACATATGGGAAAATACAAATAAGGAATTTAAGATTGTTTCAAAGCTGATGACCCTGCTGGCTCTCAAATAGATTTTTACATGTGAAATTTCTTTCCTTCCACTCTTGAAATAGATAAGGTCACTCTGCTGCCTGGAGTTTGGCTGTGAAGTATCCAGGCAGGGGAACAAGCAGCTGCACCAGCTCTTCATGAGCAATTTCTCTCTGCAGGGAGGGAAGGAGCATTGCTGTACCCTGCGGCTGCTGGCCCCCACTCTTCTCCACCAAGGCTTTACTGCAGAGGAGAACAAAAAGTGGCATTTCTTGCAGGCAGCGTGCATCGTTGAGATATGAAGGGATTTAAGTCACAAGTTACAGTGCATTAATAGATGCACTTTTGCTTTTATGAGTGTAATTTTCTGTCTGAAAGTAAGACTGTTTTTACTTTCAGATAAAGAAACATTGCTTGAGACTACTCCACTCAATAGCATTTCCTAAGGTGTTCATTTCAGGCTGCTGCTGTGCAGTGGTAATGGAATATGTGGACAGGTTTTGGAAGGAGGAAAAATATTGCTTTATATTGTTTAAAAGAGACAACAGATGGGGAGACTGTTTCTCAAAATAATCCTCCCTAATGGACATTGCAATCACAATCCTGTAGAAGGAAAAAGGGAAAAAAAATCTCTTTGAAGCATCTGTGAAAGCAATTCCTGGGAAAGCAAATAAATTAGGTTCTTTGAAACAGACTAATGACTGCACAAGGATCCAGGGTAATTTATACATAACATGTTTCCTTAGTTGCTTCCTTCATTTTGTTTACAGATGGTTTAACTGAATTTTCAGGTGTGTTCTGTCAGATCACATTCCCAGCCCGGCTTCTTCTACAGTGCCTCAAAATACAGAAGTTTGACTAAGCAGCTAGGGAATTCTTGGCATTAAGATCCCAAAGGTAATGCCAACCAAGATTAGGCCAGCTTTTCTGCCACTTGTTCTTGTCCTTCTAACCAACATAGAAAGAAAAATGTTGAAATAGAATATTCTCCCTTTTCTTACTTGAAATGCCATCCGTATATGCAAATATTTCTCCTCACTTCTGCTCTCCTTTTGGCAGTGAATAAAGTATTCATCTATAAAAATTCACAGTTTTAGTTCTGTCCTCATCTATGTTTTAGTGTAATTAAATAATATTTTCTTTATTCTAGCTGTTGATCTGGGCAGTCTCTCGTATATTCCTTTGTGGTGTCTAGAAGCTAATTATAATGCTTGTTCTGCATCGTACAGCTGCTCTCTAATATTTCAGTTCTGTATTTATAAATTGACAGTTTGGGTTTTTTCACAACTCTCTTCTTCAAAAGTCTTGCTATTTCCATAATTTGCATATTCATTGTTTGATTGGGTCTGTTAAATTCTATGGAAATAAACATGGATTTTCCCTGTAGCAAAATGTCACAGAACGAGCTCCAGTACTGCTAAAATGAGTTAAAATAGGAGAATGAAACGGGGAAAAAAAGTGTGCTGAAAATAGGAATAAGAACAGATGGCTTAAGTTAGCATATTTAGATATTATATTACATAAAGTAGTAGGAGGGGAACTAAAAAGGTAAACAGCAACCTTTTTAATAGTAGAAATGTTCTGTTGATAGTCTCTTTTCCAAACTCATCTACAGTAATGAAGTAAATAGATAGCCTTAATAAATGGGAGTTATTTTCTCTGCCTTGAATGGATAAGGTGCCTTGCAACCAAAATCAGTCAGTGATTCTATAATTCTGTGATATGGAAAGTGAAAATCAAACTGGTAAGTAGTAGCAATTTCAACATGAAACTTGTTAATTAGTTAAATTGGAATTGCAATCTGATCTTCATGGCTTTTAAGACCTTTGCATTGATTTGGAAGAAAATATTCATTATTTTACACAATGAGATCTGCACAATTTATTTGCAAATTAAATTCACAGTAATATCTATCAAAGACACTGCAACATTGTGTCTCCGAAGGAGGGAGTGTCTCTAGTTTCTGTTTTGAAGCTGTCTACCGCACTTTGTTCCTGATTTCTCCAGTATCTCACTCTTTACTTAGGAACTTAGTTACCATTCAGAATTTTGTAACACTGCCAAGAAACTTCCAGTTGAATTCAAGTAGCCCTTCCAATATTTTTGTGTGAAAAGTGAAAACCAAGCCCACTTATATAGTCTGGGCAGTGAAAGGTTATTCAACATAGAACTGGGACTAGACAAAAGTTTTTTTGTGTGTGTCATTATGTAGATAATGACAGATCTTCAGATGATTGTTAAATCATCACAGGCATCATAATAAAACACATTTATACATATAAGATTAAATAATAAAGGTCATGTTTAAAATGTACGGAGTAGTACCAGAGATGCAGTGATTCTGTAAATGGTCTGGGATAGTGGTTAATCATTATGCTTCGCCTGATAAAGTTGGAGTCCAAAACATTGAAGTACCTTGTACTTATTTTTTAGGCAACTAGTTAGGAGGTAACTAACATACCTTTGGAGGCATGCAGTGGAGGTTTGAATTTATTTAGACAGAAGATGGCCTTGAATCTGTAAAAGAAATTAATGAAATTACTGTTTTAATGCTGGGGGGGGGGTTAATTAAAAATGCAAACCTGCCTGGTTTAAAGGAGAAATGTGCCATATCTGAAATTTGTCAAAGCACTCTTCATTACATACTCTCCAAAAAATGTTTACCAAACTAGCTGGTATGAGACTGGGAGCAGGACATAAGGTGTTCTACTTCTGATGATGTTTAAGAAATCTGGCTACAGATCTGATCAGCTTGTTCAAAACAGGAATTTGGGGTAAAAGCGGAATCAACATCAGGAATCTGTTGCTGGCAGCATCTGGGCTGTGTCAGGGTCACACAGAAGCTGAATGATTGCTATCACAAGTCATACATCAAAATGTAGGTGTCTATGTCTAAAGTGAAAGTTCCCTGTAGGGCCCTGAAGATATAAATAAAAACAGAAGATGAAGAAAGGGTAAAATGAAAAAGGATTTCTAAAATATGCATTTATCTACCAAAGACTGAGCATTTTAGTGACTCCATTAAAGCCCAAAACATCTTTGGATGGTAAAATTTAGTATTGAAGTCATTCTTCTCTTATTTATTAGCTGAGAAACTTTTCTTACTTAATCATTTGAGACGTCCTACCGCTGTATTCACGTCTAAAGCAATTTTTAATACAAGTATTAAACACATTTCACTGGGCCATTTATTTTGGCTACAATACATCTTTCCCATTAGATAAGACCTCAGCAGCTGTTCAGAATATAGCCATAAACCTCTTTATGACTGTGCCTGTTTCATATGGAAAATCACAGTTTCATAATATTCAAGACTTTGAACAAAGTAATGCTCCTCTACATTATAAATAACCATTTTCCTTTACCTTTTGATGTCTTTGCCATTCAAAGAATATGTCATATACAATACGATAGTCAAAATGTCAGTGGAATTAAAGTTTGTCTTTGAGCAACTATGGTGGGTCATGTTCATCTCTGCAATGAGAATGAATGCAGAAATGATTTATTTATGTCATTTTATATTTTGTGTTTGTAATTATGCTTAATAACGTGTTCTTATTGTATACCTTCAAAGTAGTATTTTAAAGTAGATAATGGATGATTAAATTACATAATTTCTTAAGATAACATGATTTTAAAGAGTGCTGTGAATGAAGCTCATCATTAACAAATTCAGCTGCCTGCAAATTTAGCGGCCTGCCTCTACTTTTAACAGCTTTGTCTACACCAGGAAAAAAAAATCAGAAATATTTTTCTCTGGATTTGCTTCCATTTATGCCAGCCATATTTATTTGAAAGCATAGGCAAACATTGATGAGAGCATGAATCAAGAAAAACATAGGCAAAGGGATTTATCTAAATGAAGTCTAGCTCATTGGTTCATTTAACAGATACATTAGGGACTCAAATAAAGTGCATTATAAAACAAAGCTGTGTTAGATCAGAAGACCAGACTGCAGTCAGATCCTCACTTCAGCTAAATCTGTAGTGTTCATAAGCACTAAAACAGTAATGGCAGGCTTATTCAGATTTCCAAGTATTTTTTAGTCGTTTTTCACAGTCTCTGTAATCTTCCTTACAGACATGTTGTTGGCCTACTTGCCTGCTCACTGACCAAGTACTGCTGGTAAATTCAATTTAAATGCTGTACTTTCACATGCATTCAACAACTTTTCTAGCCTTACTGGATTATATTCTTGCAATAAATGCTTAAATATATTCCTTAATCTTGGTATGAATATTCTTAAAGACCAGGCAAGAATGTGGAAAGAAAAAGCACCCATCCTGATAAAATCAAGCAAACCCATTAATTTGGCTGGCATATTAGGAAGAAAGAGCTCAGGAAATGAACCTTTTAAAGTCCAAAATTTGCTGCCTAGGCTTCATCAAAGGGTTTTTTTTTCTCTCTGCAGCTTTTTGGAAAGATTTCTTTCTACACTCACCCTCTCTTTTTTGGACAATACTGTACTCTTTAACATTGAAATATCTCTTCTATATCAGTGATGTCTCTGAGTAGATTAAAGGAAGTAATGTTGGTTTTCCATGTGATTATTAGCTTGTCCTATCCTACCTGAAAAATGCTTCTATCAGTTCCAAAAGCATGCATACAAAACAACTGATCAAATTTAATAAAATTCTAGATTAATTTATAAATTAATCTGTCCATAATTAAATTGTATGGGGCTTAATTGTGTATTTATATCTGACATGATTTATTAATCTTTGTGTCATATATATTTTATTAAATTTTATTTTTAATATAGTTTCATAACAATGGAAGGAGAAATATAAAATAATAGACATGTATATACTCAGCTATTCTTTTATGTATAGATGCTCACCTCGTAGAAGGCCACAACTTTGTGAATGACTCATTTTCAAGAAAAACAATTTTATTTTGTTGAAAAATAATTCTTATTTAGGTTAGTGGTAGGAAGGAAAAACTGAAATCAAGAGTCAATCAATAATTTTCCTATTGCCATTTAACCACCTGTGAATAACACTATCCTTTAAATATAATTGGTTTTGATAGAAGTGGTCCCAGAAACTTCTTTCAGGCTCTGCTAATTCTATCAGAGGGAGAGGAACTCTTGTAGAAATATGCTAAATGAGCCTCAAGGCAAGGTGTAATCATAGAATCATAGAACAGTTAGGGTTGGAAAGGACCTTAATATCATCTAATTCCAACCCCTCTGCCATGGGCAGGGACACCTCCAGCTAAAACATGCCGCTCAAGGCTCTGTCCAACCTGGCCTTGAACACCGCCAGGGATGGAGCATTCGCAGCTTCCCTGGGCAATCTATTCCAGTGCCTCACCACCCTTACAGTAAAGAATTTCTTCTTCATATCTAATCTAAACTTTCCCTCTTTAAGTTTGAACCCATTACGCTTTGTCCTATCGCTACAGTCCCTAATGAATAGTCCCTCCCCAGCATCCCTGTATCCCCCCTTCAGATACTGGAAGGCTGCTATGAGGCCTCCACGCAGCCTTCTCTTCTTCAGGCTGACCAGCCACAACTTTCTCAGCCTATTATATTAGTGAACCTAGAAGAGGATCTGAATGGAGAGGCCTTTACATGGTCAGTTTTCATCCACAAAGTATCTATATAAATTGTGTCAGCTATTATAGTTGTATCTTGCTTGAGGAGCTTCATTGTAATAGGCTGGTCCTATCATGATACAAAAAGAGTATCCAATGATCCTTTATAAATTGTCCTATGCATTAGGAACAAAACACTCTTTTCTACAATTTTGAGTTTATTCACCTTGATTGAGCAGACATGACAATAAAACTGGAGAAATAAAACCAGAGGAAAAGCATGCCATGAAGGTGTTCTGTTCTGAGTATTTTCTGTTCCTGTGTTCTGGAAGCTTTTCAGACTTTTTGCGGTGTGCATGCACATCAAGTACTTTCTAGAGTCAGCAGTAACTTTGGTTTTTTCTTTTCTTTTAGGCTTGCAGTGACTCAAGGTAATCCATACATCTGTAAATATATTTGTCATGAGTTAAAGAATTTGTAAACACAATGACAGTAAATATGCATAGTTCTGTATGTATTAGTTGATGATTAAGCTGACATAAGTCATATGCTTCAAAAAAAAAAACAAACAAACTATTGGTTTGGCATCAGAATATTTTATGAGCTACCTTTAAATAAGTATTAACATGACACTTTCATAATGAATGCAAATGAACATGTGAGTTGATATAAAACACTCATCTACTAAACAATTCACAGAGCTTTCTTCCTGTTCATCTATCCTGCTTTCATGTTATGCTTATAGTCTTTTAAACTTGTTCACTTTTTTCAGCAACAAATGGAGAATTTCTTGGTGTACAGGTTTTACTACTAAAACTGTAGAAATAAGTGATGGTTTCACTTCAGATCTCTAAAAAAACAAATAACAAAAAAACATTAGTTCAAACAAAATCTTCATAGAACGCAAGTGTTTCCTTTTTTTCCTCAATGATTCAACATTTGAAAGTGCAAAAGCAACAGAATCACAGCTACTGAAAGCATAGGGAAGGCCCTTCCTCTGTCTTCAGAGGAAAAAGAAAAAGAATGGTTAAACCTGTGATTTATCCAGCATGGTGTAACACCTGAGTTCAAGTCCTTCTGTGTAAGTGGTTCTTAACCTACTGCACTTTCAAAAGCATTCTGAACATTAAGTTTTGTGAGGTGACACAGAGTAAGGTTCTCTCTCACCATTTTCCCTGTGTGATGTTATTGATCATTGTTTATTCATTTAAATAATTACTAAATTGAGGAAGAACAGATCTACAGCATTGCCAGCAATGTTTCTCACCTACATCCTGAATTGGGTAAAACTAGAATAATTAACAGAAATTGATTCACCGGCTTTCTGTGAAAGTATCTGGTAAATACCATTTTATTATATTAATAGGAACAAAGATGTTCTACATCTAGGCTTGGTCTAAGACTAACAGATGAAGGAGATGATAATCTGAAAGTAGCTACCTGGTAGCTTAGGTGCTACCTCTTCTGCCATAGACCTCGTGCATCTCATTTCCCTGTCAGTAAAACACAGTTAAAAAGCACGTTATGTTTCATTTGTTTGTTTTAAGTATATTGTAAAACTCTGAAGAAATGATCAGTTCTTGATGAACACATATGAACTACATGTGCCAGTTCTGTTCTCTGGTGTGAGCATTACTGTAATATAGATAAATTAACTAGCAAGGGTATAAATAAGATTAGGCTTCTAAGTGCTAGAGAAATCTTAGTCAACTGTTTGCATTCTCACGGTGGCTCTCTGTCAAACTGAAAATGAAGCTGGATCCTCTTAAGGAAACTATGACATCATGACAGGAGTTACCATATGCAGATTGGCCGCTTATAATCAAATCACTAAGGGTGGGGGTTGCACTGCTTGGTGGGGCAGGGTATCAGTAATGAGCGATTGTATTCTTTTCCCTTGTATTTGAACGGGTGCATGAATTGAAGAGGAGAACAAAGGTCAAGGCTGATCACCCCATGAAGGCTGTGGCTTCAGACTCTGGTGAGCAGGTTCCCAGATGGAGTGCAAGAGCTGATTTTAGTTCAGCTCCTGTGATAAGGAGTAATTCCTGTCAACAAGATAACAGCAATGTCACCACCAACTAATAAGAAAGAAACACAAGGTTTTTTTGGGTGTTGTGGGGTTCTGGATGATGCACATCCCTAATTACAATTTGATTGTAAGCCCTCTCTATCATGTGACCAGGAAGAAGAATGATTTTCAACGGGGCTCTCAGCAGCAACAAGCCTTTGAGCAAATTAAATGAGAGATAGTTCATGCGGTAGCCCTTGGACCAGTTCAGACCAGGACAGATGTTAAAAATGTGCTCTACACCACAGCTGGGGAGAACAGTTCTACCTGGCACCTCTGGCAGAAAGCTCCAGGGGAGACTCGAGGTCGACCCCTCAGCTTTTGGAGTTGGGGATACAGAGGATCTGAGGCCAGCTATACCCCAACTGAAAAAGAGATACTGGCAGCCTATG
>JASSUY010041594.1:0-15038 GCA_032466535.1 Forpus xanthops
AACACTGCCAGGGATGGGGCAGCCACAGCTTCTCTGGGCACCCTGTGCCAGCGCCTCAGCACCCTCACAAGGGAAGAGCTTCTGCCTAAGAGCTCATCTCAATCCCTCTCTGGCAGGTTAAAGCCATTCCCGCAGTCCTGTCCCTACAGGCCCTACCACAGCCCCTCCAGGCCCCAAAACACTCTCACAAACACACACCACACCCACCAGGCCCAACCCCATGCACGACGATGCACACTCCCCACCGGTGCAAGGCGCGTCCACGCATGCGCACAACCGCGAGTGACGTCTGACGTTCGACCAGCGGCGCGACGCTCTCGTTTCGGTCACGTGACTGAGCGGACGTAGCGCGGTCCGAGCCGCTGCGGCCGCCGGGGCCCGGTGAGTGCGCGGCGCTCTGCCGGAGCTGGGCCCGAGGGGAACGCAAAGCCTTGTCCCTGCCTCGGCTCCTGCGGGCTTGGGAGCCGGGGGTGGCGGCGGGTGGTGCAGGCCGCTTCCGGCCGTTGTCAGGCGGCGGCTGGCCGAGGGGTCGGTCCGCTTCGTCTTGAGCCGAAAGAAAGGGTGTCTCGTACAGCTGAGTTGCGCTTAGGTCTCGCTTCTCCTGCTAGGGAAGCGTGCGGCATGCAGCGGTGTCATCAGGAAGCGCTAAAGAAGAACCGGGTGATGCTGGCAAAGCAGCTGCTTTTAAGTGAGTTGATGGAGCATATGATAGAGAAAGACATCATCACCGCGGAGATGGTGGAAATGATACAGGTATGCAGCTTGTACTCGACTTCACCCAAGCCTTAACGTGAGTTCTGGTTAAGCTCAGTGTCATTCCTGGCCGTGGTAGTATGGTAAACTGCATATTTTAATGTGATTACATGTGTGGAATGTGCAAAGCATGTAGGCTTTGCTGGCAACACACGGGAGAACTGTAAGCCCCTATTTGCAATACTAATTTTGACTCGGGTTTACTAAATCGTTGGCTTTCATGCTGGTATGGAGTTGCAGCAGACTGCTTTGTGAGTTAGGTAGTTATCTTCCAGTCCTTTGTGACTCCATATGTAGAAGTAGAAATAAAACCTGTTTCCTAAAGAATACTGTGAAAATAAGGACATTAACATATTGTAAACCAGCTTATTGTGTCACCTGCCACTTAAAGAATTTGTACTTCATCTGTGTTTTGCTGAACTGCATAAAGAACTTTACATGATCCAGCACCCTCGCTCTCACATAGCAAGTGCTGTTCGTTCACTTCTGTTAACTTATCCGGTGTAGCTGGCACTGTGAAGGAAAGTCATTGGAAGTGTCTTGGGATTGCTCCCAGAGGCATGGTAATGCACTGAAATGTGTGCAGGATGAAGGTAAAACTCCTCAAAGAGAAAGCAGCCTGGAAAGGAAGTGACTGAAGGTGTATGTCAAGTGCAGCTCAGATCTCAAATAAGCACTTGAGGCATTTTTTAGTCCCTTAGTGGGGCTGATCGGTCTGTCATAAAAACAGATGCTGAAAAACAGAATTTTGAGCTATTTCTGGCCGCTGCTGCAGATGGTGTGAACCTTTGATAAGGTTTTTGAAAGTAATGGAGAAATAACTTTGTGATGAATTTTGGCTTGGATGTGTCACAGTGTGAAATTACTCATGGGACTTGTTAGGGGTACCTGTGCTAAGTAGTTGAGAGATGCAGACATTCTCACCTGAAATAGCTGAAATTCCCAGTGAAAGAGGACAAAGGTGCATCAAGACAGTGAAAGAGAATGAATCAAGAGCTGTTTGTACTGGTTTTAACTGGGATAGAGTTAATTTCTTCATAGTAGCTAGTATGGGGCTATGTTTTGGATTTGTGCTGAAAACAGTGCTGATAACACAAGTTATGCTCAAGTGTGGGTGGTTAGTAGGGATGTTCAGTTGCTGGCCTGCAGTTAGTCACTGAAGGGGGACAGAGGGGAGGAAAAGGAGAAAGGAAAAGGAAAAAGCAAAACCTCTCAAAGGTGAGATAATGCCATAGAAAAGAGTCTTTTTTGGTAAAATGCTGCTGAGACAGGGGAAGAAGGCTAGAGGAATCTTCCCCTTCAGGTATAATTACATAAAAGGAGATGCAGCAATACTTAGTAATGGATTATCAATAAGGAGAAAGGTGTTACCATGGATAAGTCAGGTAAATAGCAATAGCTTAGTGGAAAAATTGTGCCTAATACAACCTACACACATAACTAAGAGCTTAAATATATATATAAGTAGCAATAGCAGTTTGAGCAAGAGAACAAAGTCACTTGAACTACTGTTGCAGGGTATGAATCTGGACATTGCAATGAAAACAGAAATGCAGTGGGGAAGAAGGAAAGCACTGGCAATTGGAGTGGTAACACTGTGAAATAAGGCTAGAAATGAAGGGAATGTGCCAATGACAGTGCTGTAGATAAAAAGTAATGTGCTCTTAAAAAGATCACTCGAATCAGAACCACTTTGTTGCCTTTCATTTCTCTATAGTAGGTCTGTGAATTTGTAGTAGTCCTCCATGCTGTCTGAAAAATGAACAGAAGTCTTGGGAGTGCCTTTAGGTAGCCTGTTCTTGAAAATGTATTGTGATGCTAACCATCAGGTACCTTAGTGGAAACAGGAAGAGACAAATGCCACAGTGGCTGATAGAGTGTAGATATTCTAGCTGACTGGTTCTATATAGCTGGCTGCTTCCCCAAGAAGTTACACAATTATTAAGATCTGGGTAAAATAGTTATGTTTTAAATCATCTTGTCTTAAAAGCAGTTATACTGGTCCTTTTGATTTAAACTAAGCAGAAGACTAAACAAATTGATTCTGGAAGTAGGGCAAATTCACTTAAATAAACTTTTATAATCTAAGGAGAGCGAAATAAACCAAGGAGCTCAGGGTGATGAAGGATGGATGAAATTTCTTTGAGTGTAAGGTGCTAAACCAGTACTGAAATTTTACCACATGTAAGAAAAAAGGTGAGAGAGGAGGATATTGCAGGAGGAGCCACTGAGGACAGAGATGGTTTTGCAGGATGAAGAGCTCAAAGGAATATAAAAAAGAGAGTTTGTAGGTGTATGCTGTAGAAGAACTAACAGATAGGAGCAGCTTACTTTGATATCCAAAATGGGCAGAGAGAGTAGGAGCTTAGAAGCATGAATTTAAATTAGGTCATTGCGAAAGATACTGACCAATTTGATTTTTTTTTTTCTTTGAATCATATACACGTTGAAGAAAGAATAGAGAAAAAAGTTTCACTTCTGAATGTTTGCTGAATGTTGTTTAGTGTAACCTGAAGTGGGTGTGGAAGTTTCATGAGGAGATACCTTAATGCTTCCTTAAGTACAAAAACCTGCTGTATTTTATTATATTTGTATTTCAGTAACCATGCCCCATCCCTAGCAGGGTTCAAGGCCAAGGCTTGGAGCAACCTGGTCTTGTGGAAGGTGTCCCTGCCTGTGGCAGGAGGTTGGAACGGGATGAGCTTTAATGTCCCTTCTAACCCAAACCATCTATATTTCTGTGATCCTATGAGTCAGGAATAAGTCTGCCAAAAGCTGACTACTGTACATACAAAGTGCAGCATCTAAACATTATGGAAGTTTGTTAACTTTTCTGTAGAACTTAAGATCCAGTTCTCGAGGTCAGCTTGTGTTCGTAATTATGATTTATGGCTTAGAGTCGTAGACTGTGAAGACATAAAAATTAAGATGGTTAATATTCCTAAGTGTGTTATAAAGAGCTGCAGGCCTACTAGAAAGGAAGAAGTAATTAATAGGTACTGTAGAATATCAGCTGTTAATTTACTTTATTAGGTAAAATAAAATTCAGTGGGCTTACAGCAAGATACAGTATATGGAGCTGGTTACCTTCTGTGGACTAATGAAGAAGTGTTACAAGGAGAAAGGGCCAAGTATTTTCATACTTCTGCAAAGGCACAGGTGAGTTATTACTGTACGTACTTCTAGTCAACAGTGCTCTGAAAGTTGTGGGTCCCATTAGAATATGAAAAGGTAGTTTCATTGTCAAGGGGAAGAGACCATTTATGAGAAGGTTGAAAGAAAGTGGTTTGTTTACTGTAGCAAATGGAGACTGACTTATGGAAAGAAGTTTGATTAATAAGGGAAAGGACAGGAGAATGGTGAAGTTAAGGGATATAGTTGCTAGAAAACAAATGCTATTAGTTATAAATTAACATAGTAGAGTATGCATTTTTTTTTCTCTGGATCTAGGCCAAGCCTGGGAGTTTCAGCCAAAATGTGGAATTCCTCAATTTGCTGCCCAAGAGAGGTCCTAATGCGTTCTCAGCATTCTGTGAAGCTCTACGAGAAACCAAACAGCAGCATCTGGAGGCAATAATCTTGAAGACAACATCCACCCTGAGCCATGGGATTGCAAGGGTACAGCAGTTCTTTAAAAATGAGACTAATGGACTGCATTTCAGATTGGGTTCGGGTGCAAAATAGGAATATTTTCAAATGGGAGAGAAAAAGTTTGTTTACAAAGGTTGGGATGGGGTTCAGTTGCCAACTGAAACTTACAGTGCACATAGTGAAAGCAGAGGGGAAGGAATTTGGAAAGAAGAGAATGTCACACAGTGTCACAAGATGGTAGAGGTTGGAAAGGACCTCTGTAGATCATCTGGTCCAAGTCCCCTGCTCAGGCAGCATCACCTTGAACAGGTTGCCCAGGGCTATGTCCAGGTGACTTTTGAGTATCTTCAAGATTGGAGGCTCCACAACTCTCTGGGCAACCTGCTCTAGTGTTCATCACCCTCATAGTAAAAAAAAGTGTTTCCTGATATTCAGAGGAAATCTGTGTTCCAGCTTGTACCCCTTGCCTGTTGTCCTGTCCCTGGGCACCACTGAAAAACATCTGGCTCCTTCTTCTTTATACCTTACAGGTAATCATACACGTTGATAAGGTCATCTTGAGCCTTCTCCAGAGTAAACCCCACAGGTCTCTCAGCTGTTCCTCATCACACTTGTGCTCCAGGCCCTTAACCAGTTCCATTACCCTTCTCTGGACCTGCTCCAGCACTTCGATGTCTCTCCTGTAGTGAGGGGCCCACAGCTGAACACAGGATTCGAGGTGAAGCCTTACCAGAGCTGTGTACAGGGGGATGATCACTTCCCCAGCCCTGCTGGCAACGCTGTTTCTGATCCAGAACAGGTTCCTGTTGGCCATTTTGGCTGCCTGGGCACAGGTTGCTCATGTTCAGGTCTGTCACTCAGCACCCCAGGTCTTTTTTCCATGAGCAGTTTCTAGCCTCTCTTCTCCAAGTCTGGAGCATTCCAAGGGATTGTTGTGGCCCAAGTGCAGGACCCAGCACTTTACCTGTTGAACCTGTACCACTGGCTACAATCCATTGATGCAGCCTGTCCAGATCCCTCTGCAGAGCCTTTCTGTCCTTCAGCATATCAATACTCCCACCTGACTTGATGTCATCTGCAAATTTACTGGGGGTACCCTCAATCCCCTCATCCATACCATCAGTGAAGGTATTGAATAACACTGTCCCTAACACCCAGCCCTGAAGATCACCACTAATGACAAGTTGCCACCTAGATGTGGTGCCATTTGTCACCACTCTTTGGGCTTGGCCATCCAGCCAGTTTCCAGCCCAGTGAAGAATCCTCCTATCCAGGCCATGAGCAGCCAATTTCTCCATGGGAACATTGTGGGAAAGTGTCAAATGCTTTAAATACAAGTAGACAATGTCAACAGCCGTTCCCTCATCAACAAGGCAGATCACCTTATCATAGAAGGAGATCAGGTTAGTCAAGCAGGACCTGCTCTTCAGGAACCCATGTCGTCTAGGCTGATCTCTATGTTTTCCCACACATGCTTTAAGAACTCACTTGCAATCATCTGCTCTGTGACTTTTCCCAGCATTGAGCTCAGGTGGACAGGCCTGTAGTTCCCAGGGTCTTCCTTCCTGCTCTTTTTGTATAGAGACATTATGTTGGCCAGCCTCTAACCCCTGGGACCTTCCCATTACACCAGGACTGCTGACTGATGATGGAGAGTGGTTTGGTGAGCTCCTCTGCCATCTCCTTTAGTACTCTTGGGTGGAGCTCATCTAGCCCCATAGGCTTGTATACGTTGAAGTGGAGCAAGAGATCTCTGACCATTTCTTCATGAATTATGGGAGCTTCAGTCAGCTCCCCCTCTCTGCCATCCAGCTCAGGGAACAGAGTACCCTGAGAATGGCTGTTGCAAGTACTAAAGACCAAGGTGAAGGCAGCATTAAGTACCTCAGCCTTTTCCTCATCCTCAGTCACTAGGGTCATCCGTTGTATCCAGCAGAGGATGGTGGTTCTCCTTGGCCCTCCCTTTATTGCTAATATATCTGTAAAAGTACTTTTAATTATCTTTGGTGGCAGTGGCCAGATTTAATTCCATCTCTGCCTTTGCATTTCTAACTTTCCCTCTACGTAACCTAACAACATCCTTGTAGTGCTTATGGGGCAACAGTCCTTTCTTCCACAGGTGATAGATTCTCTTGTTTTTCCCGAGTTCCAGCACTGTTCAGCCAGGCTGATCTCTTCCTGACGGGTTGATTTTTGGGACAAAGAGACCACCTGCTCCTGCACCTTAAGGATTTAATTCTTGAAGAGCATCTAGCGTTCCTTCACCCCTTTGTCCTTCAGTAATGTTTCACAAGGAATTCTGCCAACCACTGTCCTTAACAGGCCAAAGTCAGCCTTCCATAAATCTAAGGTGGAGGTTTTTCTGACCTTCTTTCTGACTTCTCTAAGGATTGAAAATTCAGTCATTTTGTGATCTCTTTTCCCAAGAGGGCCTCAGCCATCTCATCACCCACTGTCCTTCTCTGCTTGCCAGCAGCAAATCTAGCCAGGCATCTCCTCTAGTTGGCTCACACACCAGCTGGGTTAGGAAGCTCTAAGAACCTCCTGGACTGTTTGTTCTCTGCTGTGTTGTACTTCCAGCAGGCATCTGGTAGGTTGAAGTCCTCCATGAGAGCAAGCGATCATGAAACCTCCCAGTTGTTTGCCATGAAAATGAAATCTTGAAAGGAAGCAAAAATATATAAATCACTGAACAAATACATTTTCGGCAAATATGAGGTGGATATAATTACAGTGTTAAGGTTTTCAAACTGGGGATTTGGTAGAGGTAGAGATGAGCAAAGAAGGGAAGAAATTTTGAGTTGATAGAAAAAGCTGTCGCTGTCTTGTGCTGTTTCATTTGGTGTGAACCATCATATTTTTTAAGTGATGTATCTGTGTATGTAAATGCTGTGTCTGTGTTCCACGATGCCTACAGTCTTGTATTGCAGAGAAAAAAATAGTTGTTTGATGCAGCTCTTTTAATGGATTTATTGAATGTTTTGTAGCTTGAACACCATTATGGATCAAATCTTCCAGTCCCTATCAGTGAGTCATGTAATTCAAAGAGACCACGCTGGATAGGTGAGTTGCACTTCACTTGCATCTGGTTGGTTTCTTAATGCTCTGTTAATTCAGTTCTAGAAATGAGCTTCCTAACACTTTGTTCATCCCAGGAATGCAAAGTTGGCAGTGAACTGGCTATATTATGATCAGATGCAGGAGGCAGAATTAGGCTAGAAAATGATATGGCATGTTAGAGGAGAGAACCCAAGCAGTTTCTAATCAGCTTCCCTTATCCTTACAGGAAATTTTGTTGCTCAAATAGTACATGTCAGTAAAATCTTAGATTTTGGAAGATTTTCTTTTTTGTTTAAGATTTGTAATAAAGTTGAATTGAAGTAGAACTGTGAAAAGATACCAATTTTGGGCACTACTCCTTAACTTAGACTTTCTTCTTGGCAAGTAAGGTTAAGTACAAGGCCTTGCATATGTTACATGGACCCGATACAGATTTCTGTAGCTTTTGTCGAGTGTGGCAAATCAACTTCTCTTTAGCAAGAATCTGTGATTTAGATCAGGGAATTACTTGTTGGAATGAATCTTCTTGCTAGCTTTTATGTTGCCCCTCATAATGCCTGGAGTACTCATGTTCCATAGCCACAGCTTTAACTATATGCTCGTTACTAGGAAGCCTCTCTGATGTTAAAAACAAGTTTCCAAAATTTGAAGGCCTTTCTTTAATTGTTGTTTTTGTAATTATTTTCTATTTTATTTAGGTGCAAAAGTTGGATTGTTTTGGTTTTCTAGAGCATATGTTCCTCTAACTAGGAAAGCTATGTAAAAGGCTGTAAAAGGATTTCAGGGATCATGAATGTCATCTCTTTCTTCAGGACAGGGGAGTGAGTGTTTTGTCTGCAGGTGGCAAATAGTTGATTATCATTCCCATTATCTTCTGTTATCCAGAGGAAAGGGTTGTTCAGAGGCAGATAAACAGAAAGAGGCATTGCACTTCATGGCAGTTAGAAACATGTAGTTTGATCACTTGTACATGTGTTAAGCAAAAAAGTGATTGTATCCAGTGAGGGAGGCCTTTCATGAAAGGAAAAGCACTATTCTAGTTGAGTATTTCTAGCAGTGGTTTGTCTGTGAGAGAAATAACATACTGTGCAAAGCTCACAGCTCTAATTTTAGATGAGAATTATGTTTTCCTACTCTAGAACCAGATTTGCTAGGCCTTAGATAAGGCTAACCCACATACAAGACAAAAAAGAATTGCCAGTTAAAACTATAAAAAATAAGTATACTATTCGAGTACTTTTGGGGTCTTTTTTCCCTTCTGTGTTTCATCATGTGTCTGTAGTCCCTGTTCAAACAGAATTTTCAGAGGTATGAATATTATAATGCAGGAATATGTCTAAGACCACATAGATGAGAATTTGTAAGTTACTGCCCTAATGCAGGGGCTTTGTAGTTGGAATTATTGATATGTTTGTTTTGCACAGAACCAATGGAACATTCCTTGGATAATGGAGATGGTCCCCCGATTCCTCAAGTGAAATACTGCACTCCCAAATTTTATCATGATCATCAACACTTGGTAAGTAGTTGAGAGAGAAAATCTTGAGACATGAGAGATGAGAGGTGTTTGGATGTATCATCTGAATATGTGCTACTTAAAACTGAGTCAAAATGCTGGCTTTGTTGGGATGCAGATCAGTGTTGTGCTGTTTGTGTCACTGAAAGGTGTTACCAGTTCTGTTTGACTTGGTGTAGTTCTAATTTACAAGTGTCAAGAAGTCCTGTAACTCGGTACAAATCTCTGCCTTTGGTTTTTGTTCTTGAACTTGGTGAAATGCTTTCTATTCTGTTGCTTTGTGTAAGCTTGTCTGTCTTATTGCCTCATATATATTTGTTTGCATCCTCATCTCCTGTGTGATGACAAATGACTATAAGATACTGGAACTGTTTTCAACTAGTAGTCACAGTCTTGGCTAGTTTAGTTGCCAGCTGTGCCATGAAAAGTCTCTCCTTAGTCTCAAGAGCCAGATCAGGATTAGGTGCTGTCTAGAATAGCCTGAACTTCTAATCTGCAGTGTTAGAAGTTATGTAGGTAGCCTAATTAATTTTTGTTTATTCTATTTGTTAAGTATAAATTGTGGTGGGGTAGATTAAGGGAAAAACAAACATTTTGTATAATGGGACAGACGCTTTGCTAGGTTACACAATGTGCTAACATTTAACACCTCTCACAGGCTCTATATACAGCAAAGCAGGTTGGTTTTGGTTTATTTACTATTGATTTGGCTCTTTTTACAGCTGTACCTGGGTGCACCTTACTTGATGTGCTTCTTTGGTATTAAGTTTCAATTCACACGAGTGTTAGTAACAGACTTGTTAGAGTGGGAGAGGGCAGAGAGGGAGCTTAATTTGAACAGACCTCTCCTAAGTTAGTTCTGTGCCTTTTAACCTGCTACATAGCTTTCAGGATCAGTGATTAGCAGTTCCTTGCTGTTGGAATTGCACTCATGTGCTGTTTTACATCTGTGTCTGCTTTCAGCAGCAATTAGCAAATGTTCATTAAATTTTACATAGTGTTGTCATAAGGCAACATGGGGATGGCAGAAATATACAGAGCTGTGCAGGATTGAGGGTGAGAAAAGGGAAAAAAGTTAGCAAGGCCCATTTCACAGTTTGAAATACTGTGTGCTTCTTTTAAAATGAGAAATAAGGTGAGCTAGTGTAACATCTTTATTGTGGTGATGTAGGATCAGCAGTTGTGGGGTCTTGCAAATACAGTTGTTATTGGGATCCTTTGTGATACAGGTGTTTTATAAAACCCAAAACACCAAAAACCACCAGAACAAAAAACACCAGCAAAGAAAAGATAGCATGAAAAAAAAAAACATCCTAAACAGAAACCTGAGAAATTTGACCTCTGCAGGTTTTGTGCCTCCTCAATCCAGAAATCCTGCGGATCAAGTAGGGATTGCTGTTCTGCTCTAACACTTCCCTTATGTAGTCAGAGTTTACAAATCTTGTATCTTCTTTGCAGGCATATAAACTGATATCAGAGCCCCGAGGCTTAGCACTTATTCTCAGCAATGTCCATTTCAGCAGTGAGAAGGACTTGGAGTATCGTGCAGGGGGAGATGTGGACTGTACTTCCCTGGAGATGCTTTTCAAGCATCTTGGGTATCAAGTGACTGTCTTTCATGATCAAACTGCACAGGTAAGGCGGGTGGATCCCTGTACTTCACAACCAGTATGGATAAGAGTTTGTAGCTATTACGTAAACTTCCTAAGAGGTTCCCTTTGGTATAATAAAGCTCAAACAGGAAGGTGTGAATGGTCACTTATGAATAGAAAATAAGGCTAAATGGGATGATGTGTGCTTGCATACTGACAAATATGAAGAAGCTTGGAAAGCAGAGGGCCTAGGGTGGAAAGTAGGATTGGAAAGGATGTACTGCTGTAGTCTGACTCTGGTGCAAGGGGCAGAAATTTGCAGATTGCACTTGGCATGTCTGTTAATGCCACGAATGAATAAAGTCTCCAGTTTACTGTAGGCAGGCTCCTCCAGTGTTCTGCTATCCTAAAGGTTAAACTTTGCAAATCATGGAATAGTTACGGTTGCAAAGGACCTTAAGAGCATCCAGATCCAAGCCCCCTGCCAGGGGCAGGACTGCCTCCCACTAAACCATGCCACCCAAGGCTGTGTCCAACCTGGCCTTGTAACGTTTCACCTAGTATCTGAAAGCATAAGTGCTGTTTTGTTGTCCTTTCACTGACGGATTCAGTTGCCAAACTGTTTACCAGTATTCCAGTATCTGTGCAGTTAAGTTCCACTCTTTCAGTCGTTGTTCTGTTAGAGAAGTGTCTGTGTTTCAATTAGAAAAATTGGTAGTATTCTGTGACTGACTGAATCAAGCCACTCTCTTTCCCTAGGAGTGCAATTGCTGCCGCCTTCAACCTCATTCATTCTTAGTCCTTTTAAATCTCAACAAAACCAAGTGTTACAGAACCTGTTAAAATGTGTTTTATTCAAGAAGGCATCTTTTGCAATATTATATTGAGCCTGACATGTTGTCAGAGTTCCTAAAGCTTTCCTCTTTAAGTTGTTGTTGTGTTCTGATCACTAGTGTTTGAATGCTAAAGTACCAGAGTATGTATCTGCTAAGTTGCTCCGGTATCCCAGCCACACTCAGGTGTTGATGTAAAACCTGTATAGAAATTCTAGTTTCTTGTATGTTGAATGCATATCTGCCAACTTGGATACTTGCTGCATCCCCCTATTGGCATAAGTGATTCCAACTTCACAATGCTATCCTTAGGACTGAATATTACACATGAGAATATTTTGCTGCTTTTCTTCATGGAACACATTTTTTGCCCTGTAAATTTGATGTACATAGGCTTTATTTCCTAACAGGAGGACAGGACAGGATCTGTTGGGAGTGGGTCCAGAGGAGAGCTACAAAGATGATTAGAGGGCTAGAGCATCTCTCCTATAAAGACAGGCTGAGAGAGCTGGGGTTGTTCATTCTGGAAAATAAAAGGTTCTGAGGAGACCTTAGAGTAGCTTCCATTACCTAATAGGGCTACAAGAAACTTGGAGAGGGATTTCGTATAAAAGCAAGTAGAGATAGGACAAGGGGAATGGTTTTAAATTGACAGAGGGTAGATTTAGATTAGACATTAGGAAGAAGTTCTTCACTGTGAGGGTGCTGAGGCAGTGGCAGAGGCTGCCCTATCCCTGGCCAGTGTTCAAGGCCAGGATGGATGGTCTAGTGGAAGGTATCCCTGCCCATGGCAGGGGGTTGGAACTGGATGAGCTTTAAGGTCCTTTCCAATACAAACCAGTCTATGATTCTATGACTGCTTGTGTTTTTCCTTGTATATTGCCTCACTTTCTCTATGCAAGTCTGGAAAGCATCAAATATTTTTGTTTCCTCTCTCTTCCAGGAGATGCAGAATGCATTGGAGAGATTCTCTAAGATGCCAGATCATCGAGATGTGGATTCCTGCATTGTAGCTGTACTTTCCCACGGTGTGGAGGGTGGGGTTTATGGCAGTGATGGCAAACTACTGCAGGTATATTGCTGTGTCCTGCTATGTTGTTGCAGGTTATCTCTTGGAAAGTAACAATGGAAAGAGGAAAAAAAAGCCCAAAACAAATGATGAGAGACCGAGGGTGCCCGTTTTTAAAACGGAGGGCTTGTAAGAGGAAAGGTACAAGGGGCTGTTTATGAGAGGTCTGTAAGATAAAGAGTGGCATAGAAGGGAAGTTGCTCCATTCTCTCTTCTTGTATGAGTACTACATAGAGTGCATCAACTCAAACTAGTAGAGCTTGGGGGGAGGGTGGAAAAGTTGTGAAGTTGTTACATGGTGAGTTTGGAGATAAAGGGGAAAATATCAAGAGGTAGTGATAGAAATAAATGGAAGCAAAATGAGCCTGGTTTTGGCTCACAAAAGGCTGCAGAGAGTGATATTTATCATCTTTCTTCTTTCAGTTGCAGGAGGCCTTCCGGCTGTTTGATAATGCAAACTGTCCGAATCTCCAGAATAAGCCCAAAATGTTCTTTATTCAGGCCTGCCGGGGAGGTGAGTGCCTAATTACTAAAAGCCATGTATTTGGCATGCCATTAAGGCTCATTTTACACACGTACACACCCTCACATTCAACTTGCTGTCAACTTTCCTCTTTGCTTCTCTCAGGTGTAAGTGGGACCCATATTCACCTCCCTCTGCCCTGCTGCTGCCACTGCATCTGTTGCTCTGTAAGTGTCTTTTGCTCTGCATGAGGTGTGTGCATTGACTTGCAGACCCCAGAGCACTTTAGTGATACAAAGCTCTATTATATCCCAACTCATATATTGAGGCTTTCTCTTGCTATGCCTGCAGTAGGGGGAGTGGGGCATATGGTACATCAAATTGCAGCACAGCATGGAGTGGTACACTAGCACTGAAGTCTTGTTCGAGGTCTCTTGTCTCTTGATCCTGGATGTGTTGTGTCTCTTGTTTTGTCATCTGTTGAGCTATCAGTTGGCTCCCAATGTGTGGGTTTTTTCTTTTCCTTTATCCTATCCTGTTTTCAGCCTCCAAATGCTTTAGACCCTTTTCCACATACTATTGTAGAATTCTTACCTACTATTGTGCATGATAGTTCTTGATTCTCATAGCCTTGTTCTTTTTCCACTCTTTTCTGTTTGCATTTTCTCTAATTCTGCTGTTTGTTTTCCCTCCTTTTGTAGCTGAACATGTCTGTAACAAACTAATTTTCAGATTTGCTATGACCAAATTTTTCCTTAAGGTGTTTGGATTTTTTGAGGTCATTCTGAAACTGCAGATACTCTGACGAGGAGTTCTGTCTTAGAAAGCTTTGGTTTTTACCTTGTGAGAGAGAAGTTCTTACTAGCATGTATGCTTCTCCCCTTTCTTTTCCCTTGTTCCTCTGTATTGTCTCCCTTCTTTCTCACATTTAGCAGAGCTACTTTATAGTTCATCCTCTTGCCAGGGGGATGTTTCTTTTGCCTATTATTTACTCACGTTTAATCCCAGTGCAGAGAAAAACCTAAACTCTACATGAAGTATTCTTACAATCAAAAATAATCAATTCAACTGAGCATTGGGAAATATTGTAACATGCACATTTACAGTATGGATTGAATATAGATACTTCTGAATGTGCAGACTTGTAACATTGTAGCAATAGGTGTAGTAAGCCAGAATTTGCAGCTGACGTAATTAGTTGATCAGGTTTATTTGACTGTAATCTTATAATAATGGGTCTGTCAACGTTGGCAAATCAGTCTTGGTCTTCCTCTACCCGGAAAGTTTTCAGTTGGAGTTGGAGCTCTCTATGCAAAATGCTGTAGAACTGGGATACTGCAATAGGCAAAGGACTGAGCCTTGAGCAACTGAAAGGGAAAATCTTCAATTAAAAAAGAAAGGGGAGGAAATGCCTTTTGTAAACCTCTCTTAAACCTTGATTAATAGCTGTAAGGGAAAGCTAATTACAAAGTAATTGAGCTGTCAACAGAAATGTGTGTCCTTTTGTTATCCTTTGAATGTTAGCATTCAAAGGTTAGACTACCAAAAGATATGCTTTTTCAATAGCAGAATTCAAATATATAGTGTGGGCAACTTTATATTAGTACTTTGTCTCTCAGTGCCATGCTAGTTAGCTGGAACCAGTTGCAACTGAATGCAAATTGCATTGGTTATTCTTCTTCCTCTTAAGTTTGTGTAATAGGTCTTACCTGTCTTCTGTTAATGACGCATTAAAAACTGTAGATGAAGAAGAGTTCTTACAGCCTACTTAATTTCCAGAGGGCCTTTGGCAGAAGTCTCCTAAAGAACTGAATATTCCACCTACAGTTATAGATCAAAACCCAGCAGCAATAGAAAGGAATGGAAAAAGACAAATAATCACATTTCACTATGATGATGCACATAATATATGTGTTTAATATAGTAGTTGATCCAGACAAGAGAGAAGTATCATTGGCAGGCCGGTTAGCTCAGTTGGTTAGAGCGTGGTGCTAATAACGCCAAGGTCGCGGGTTCGATCCCCGTACTGGCCACTGTTTTTCTGGCAGTGTTCAAGGCCAGGTTGTACATAGCCCTGGGTGACATGACATGGTTTAGTGGGAGGTGTCCCTGCCCATGGCAGGGGGGTTGGAACTGGATGATCTTAAGGTCCTTTCCAACC
>JASSUY010041595.1:0-10550 GCA_032466535.1 Forpus xanthops
CAGTGGCTTAGCAACTTCATCTGCCAGCTCCTTCAGGACCCGCAGATGGATTTCATCAGGTTCCATGGACTTGTATACGTTCAGGTTCCTAAGTTGATCTCGAACCATATCCTCTCCTACAGTGGTCCCAAGGTCTTCATTCTCACTGTCCTTGCATCTGCCTTCCAAGACTTGGGTAGTATGATCAGAACATTTTCCAGTGAAGACTGAGGCAAAGAAATCATTAAGAACCTCAGCCTTCTCCAAATCCTGAGTAGCCAGTTCTTCTGATAGCTTCTGAAGAGGGCCCGTGTTTTCCCTAGTGTGTCTTTTATTTGCAATGTACCTATAGAATCCCTTCCTGTTATCCTTAACATCCCTAGCCAAGTTTAATTCTAAGTTGGCCTTAGCTTTCCTAACCTGGTCCCTAGCTTCCCGCACAACATCCCTGTATTCTTCCCAGGCCACCTGACTTTCTCAAAATGTTTTTAACTGCTGTGACTCAGGATACCTGTTACTTGTAAAGGTGCCTAGTCCTTAAACTAAATAAATACATAAATATATAGTGTGTTCTTGGTCTCATCTTCCCATAGTAGCGCATTGCAGCCTGATTACTCACATGAGGAGGAATACACCTTATGTTAATGTTGCTGCAATGATACTTCAAAGGTATTTCTTGTTTATCTGTGAGCTACTAATGCTGTCTTTGTTTAGTATCAGTGCGCATTGTACAGATAACAGAGTTTATTCAGGTGAGGCTATTCTCTTGCTGTAGCCCGAACTTGCTCATTAGAATTTATATTGGACAGATATCCTCAACAATGTTAACTTTCATCAACCTGATGCTGCATATAGATCACAGAACGATGTGAAAGAGGAGGAGAAAACATTTTGTGATTGTGCTTTATTAAATACTTGTGTTGGCTTTGACTGCAAGTGATGCAGTAGCATGTGGTTCTTAAGTTCATTGTACAGCCTCTTCACTTTTGTAAATCCAGTTTGAATTATTTACAATGAATCATGAACATCCAAGAAAACCCCAACAGATTTTATATATAACACAACTTAGAGGCAAAAATAGACCCTGGTTTTTAGTCTGATCCAGTCTAAACCAGAAGGTTTTCGAGGTGCAGTTGTTAAGAGCTTTCCTTAGTGATTATGAAATTTCTACAGAAAACTGGTTAACAAAGGAGATGTAAATGTTTGTAGATCAATGGAATAATGTAGCAGGAGGGGGTTGCTTTTCCTGCACAAACAGAACTGGGTTTTTTGTGGTGGCTGCAAGTTGATCACTGAGGAGCATGTTTCATCTCCTGCCCTATCAGGGCTCTCATTAATAATTATGTGCTTTCAGTTAATTAAACTGGAACAACACAAAAGTAGACTTGCTTGGTTAAGTAACAAGAAAACATACTTGGATTGGTTTTGAAGAAGGATTTTACTCTTTTTATCAGTAGAATCACTGATCCACCAAATCTTTATTCATGCAAGTGATCTTTGCACTTGCAAATAATCCTGGTGTAGCTCACCATCTATGAATGAAACTCTTGTCTGTATTAATATGCATTCTTTGTTTTAGTGACAGTAGAAGATAATCAAGAGTAAGTGTTAGAGGGCATAGCTCCAATTAAAAAGAAAAGCCTTAAAACTTTTGCAAACTATATATATTCACATCCTCAGTTCCAGATACAGGAGTCTTTAAAATAGAAAAAAAAAAAATCAAATACTTCTATGCCAGATATTTAGCAGCCTCTTTAAGTCTCAAGTGAACACTGTGATGTGTCTTCCTTATTTATTTTACATTGGTTCCATATTGCTTACACTCTAAGCTAAGGCTTAAACATCACAGCCTCATGCTGATAACCTCAGGCATTCTGCATCCTGTGAAGCCCTGTTACAGTATAAAGTACAGCATGACAAACAGACTCATGTTCTGCCATCTCAGTGTTGTCACAGACTGGAACATGGTCACAAAATGTGCTACAAGGATATGACACAGTCACAAAGGCAAAAATCAAAACCTTGACAGAAAGTGAAGGTAATGGCATTTTTAACGGTGTGGTTGAGAAAAGGCTGTTAGACCACAGTAGAAAACCAATGTAACTCGGGATTTAATTAGACTCTTAAGCCTGAAAGGGCAGCCCCAGAGAGCCAATAGAGATTCTTGTTAGCAAGTGGAAAGGAAATCTTGCTCCTTCTGTCACCCTCCCACCTGAACCGCTTTGGCTGTGACGGGCGGAACCATGACTACCCCATTGCACAGTTCCTATTCTCTTGGGTGGCAGATGCAGCACAGTGAGGTTCTTCCCTGCTTTCTCATTAGTCCTGATCCATCTCAGGTCTGTGATGAGATGGCAAAGATCTTTAATGTTTGTCATCTTTAATGCTAAAGGCACAAGCCCTGTGAGTTGGTAGAGTTGACTCACATATCATCAAACGTTGACATCACAAATGTGCAGTAATTAGAATAATAAAGCAAAGCTAACATATGCTGTAACTACTTAATCGTTGATCCTTTTAAATTGTATGTTTAGTAAAGTTCACTTTGTTTAGTAAAGATCCCTCCTTGGATTGCTCCTGCGTGATCGCAGCTACAGTGGGTTGGCCACTGCAGGGGTACAGCCTGGGGGATATGAAAGAGAAGCATGAGCATAAGATCGTGGTATGAAAGGGAGAGTGCAGGGATGTGGCCTGCTGCTCACTTGGGCAGTCAGCAGCTGGAGTAGTCTTTAGTGCAGTCTCACTTCTTCCTCCTGCCAGGCGTATCCCTGATCCTCCACTGGCCATGAGGCCCATGGCCCAGCCAGGCTGCCTGTTAATTCCTGGGGAAAGACTGCAGAAAGTGCTACAGGAGCAGTATTACAGACAGCTTAATATCACTTGTGTAAATGCGACCAAAGTCTGGTTTTGGAAAATGTGGATAGAAATTCTGCTTGAGACTGACTTCTGAGTTCTCCAGTCTTTCCTGGAGAGGAAAGGCTGTGTCCTTTAAAACATCCCATGAGCATGGGAAACGTTCCCCAACACCAGTCATTCAAAATGCCTCAGAGAGAGAAAAGTGTCAGCAATCCATGAGGAACAATAGCAACAGAGTTCTTGGTAATGAGCCGTCACTTAGGTTCAAGAATATTAAGAAAGGAGTGTAACACATGAAGAAAACCAAAGCTCTATGTAAGCTATTGCTTTGTCTTAATTCTGTATGTTATATGCAAACACAATTTTCTCTCTCTACCATATTAGCAGACACCAGAGTAATAGCAAAAGCCAAAAGAAAGGTAGACAAAGTAGTTGGTGGATACTAAATTCTGCCCACAGCAGACCCTTTGATTAAAACATCACTTCCGTGTAATACACTGCATTGCTAAAGCAGCAGAGAGCTAACGTGGATCATATTTCATGGCATTGCTGGTTCAGTTTCTAATGCTCATCCAGCTGTTGCTGGGAGGTTAGTGCCTCTCTGAACCCCTCCATGCTGAAAAGGCACTTGCAAAGTCCTTGGAGAATGGAATGCTTTGTGTAGAAAAGAGTTTGTTACCTCCTTTCTCTCCTGGTCTTGATTTGCTAACCTGGGGGATGCCTTAAGGAGAGGCAGGTGAAGTTTCCCATGGTCTGGCCCTGAACCTCCCTCTCTGAGGACCCCATCTAGGTGCTGGCTGCTGTAAAGACTCCCATCATATCTAACAGCTGAGACTGCTCTCGTTAAATAGACCTATGGGAGAAAGCATAGTCTCCTAGAAAAGTGGCTGGTACCATGTTAGAGGTACCATCATCTGGTGTGAATCATGAAGTTGTGCTGCCATCAGCCACTGCACCAGCTAAGCACCTCACTGTCTCCATCAAACACTGATGTATAGGCTAAAGCGGGACTGAAGCCAGAAGAACAGTGTGGGATCACTAGCAGCTACCACCACTCCCATTTTTCCCCTAGGTTTCATGATTTGGGTACTGCTTTCCACAGCCCTTAGAACTGCCTGTCTATCTTGCAGATGAAGACTGTGATGCTCAATACACGTTCTCCCTGAATTAAAGGGGAAAGGAACTGCAAATATATTTTCCCTATCACCAGCCTTATGGTAGGTTACCTTATTGAAGATTTCATATCTATAGTGTGCTTTGTAGATACAGGGCAGTCCTCCAACCATTAGCAGGGTGTTCAGCCACAGCAGGGGGAAGCAGCTCAGCCAGTGCTGCACTTGCATGGCTTTTGATCGGCCCTGCGTACTTGCTGCCTGCAAGAAGCACTACAGACCTTCAGGCAGACATACACCTCCTTGCAGTGCTGGCCTGGTGAAAGGACCAAAGATCAGTCCCACCATGGGGGAACCCCTTCCAAGGGTGGCTCTGGCTCTGCCTCACCAATGGGTCCCTTTTGGGCTTGGATCCCTGTGGGAATCTTCTTGCAACAACAAAGGGACCAGGAAGCCACAGCTCTAGCTTTCCATAGCAGGTCCTATTGCATCCTGCCCAGTAGGCTCCCAGCTACCTGAGAAATGAGTTAAACTAGCAATAAACATCTACAGGGATGGATTTTACTTAAACTTCACTTTTCTTTGCCCATTGAAAATGATTTCCCAGGCAACTCTGCCCTTGGGGGGGAGCAGAGAGCCCCCACTGTGCTCTCATTACTTGAGATTCACCTCCAGCCGCCGCTGCCAACTTTTTCTCCTTTCTTCTCCTTTCTAGGTTGAGGTCTTTAATAATTTCATGTCTCTTTCAGCCTAGGCTCCAGCCTGGGAAAAACAAACCTGCTAGCCTGGCGAAAGCCAAACACATACGGCCCAATTATCAGCTACCCCACTGTTCCTTTGGGCTGCCTGGTATTCTCCCTGCCTTTGTTTTGCTGCCTGCTCCCTGCCTCTGAGCAGCTTCCTTTGACTCCACTCCATGCAGCCGGGCAGAACAAGATCCAGCAGGTAAACTGAGGAAGGGCTATTGTCCAGCCACCCCTCGCCTCTGCACTGCTGCCATGTATCTGCTAGCAGAGCCTTATGCTGATGTACCCCCGTAAAAACCTGCTTCGCTTTTCAATTAGATGAAAATACGTTGTTCCTTTGCACTTAAAATATGTGTGCACAGAGAAGGCAACACCCATGTATCTCAGTAACAGCAGACCCCATACCATGGCTTGGGTGCTGACTGCAGGTTGCATCATTTTGGCTCTGACTGCATGGTTGTTGTCTCTGTCAGCCAATGCCCTGGCTGGAGCTTGTCCTGGCAGCATTGGGAAGAGCTGGGGAGGATAGATGGGGCAATCTCCATGGCTGTGTGCTGCCACAGCTCTCCAGGACAAGGACAAGGGGAGGTGCATGGGAGCAGGCGCTATGAGGACCTGTCCTGGCTGTCTTGTGGCTGGAGAGGCTGGTGCCACTGTTACTGTCAGCGCCATCTGGGAGGTGGGAACTGATAAGGATGGGCTGCTGCTGGCTCCCAGGATAGGTGTTCACAATGGTGGGGTCTCAGCTTGTGCTGCCACCAAGCTCCTCCTCTGCATCTGCATCCATCTCTTATTTTATAGGAGGGCAAACTGTTCTCCAAACATGCTGCACGAACTGGGATCTCCAGAAGACCTCCTGGGGTGAGGAAAAGGAGCAGTCAGTCCTGTGTTCCCTTCTCAGACAACAGCACTTGTCCCATGCCGCAGCTACCCCATCTTACTGAGGCCTGAGTGTCCATGAAGCCCCAGGCTGTCCAGGTGATGAGGGCTTGTGCTGAGGACCAGTTCTTCACAGTTGTGTCTGTGGAGTCCCAGCCTGGTGCTTCCAGCTCACATCTGCCTGGCTGCAGCCCCTAAAGCAGGACAGCCCCAGGCAAGCTGCCTGCGCTCTGGAGTGACACTAGCTGGTGGAGCCAAAGCCATCCCAGAGTGGCACTGACCCAAAGAGACAAGATTGGGGTTAGGTGGGTTTCTGGCTTAGTGGAGTAGTGGGTGCAAGGTGTGGGGCACACAGCTGGCCTCTGGTACCTGTCCTCAAGAGCAGGATGCCTTGGGAGATGTGATGGATGTCCCAAGACAGAGACCCTGAGACGCACTATGGCTGAGTGACTGTTCCTTCGAGTTAACAACTAAAAATCAACTATCAAGGGTGGGAACTGACTGGAAACAGAGTATCTTCCCTGACTTCCATAAGCATGGCTGCAGATACAAATGCACTCGCCCTGTTTAAAGGACTTGCAATTCCTGAAGGATTGTGTGCAGGGAGGGAGCTGGCAAGGGGAACACTGGGGAGAAGCTTACAAGTGAATTGTTAGAACATGTCTCCATCTCAGCTCTCAGTTTGTAAAACAAATTCTTCTGGCAGGTGCTTGAATTCACAGCCTCTTTAGGGGGAATTTATCAGCCCCAGGAATATACTGGTTAAGAAAAAAAAGACCTATCAGCATCAGCTGCTAGGAGGGAAAAGCTAATCATCTAAACTTTACGGCGGGAGAGGTGCAGCTGTCAAAGCAATAAGGTAAATGAGTCTGAGCCTGAAATGGTTTTTGCAGCAGAACTCTGCTCTCTGTTAAATAGGGGAGATTGAACTATAGCACCATTCCACTATTCCCTGGTAATGCACCATTTTGGGGCTGACTGGGTGGTCTTAAGTCCATTGCCACAGTGGTTATATCGCTGATACCAATCAAGGCCCTGCAGCTGAGACCCTGAGTGACCTGCTTCAGCAGCTTTTTTCAAACCCCAATTCACTCATTTGTGTGGGATGCTTTTCTACTACTTTATTTATGGGATTACATAAATGAGCCATTAAAAATGTAAATCTTCAGAACAGTTGAATAATAAAGATTTAAACAATAAGCTCGGGGCGGTACAGTACAGAAACTTCCCCGAACCAGCAGTACTGCACCGTCGTGGCTATGGCAACAATAGAGGGTTAAGGGAAAGAGAGAGCAAGGAGGGAAAGAAAACGTCCCGGCATTGTTACAGTCACTGGCACCACAGAAAGATTAGGGATTCCCCCCCCCCCTTTTTTTTTTGCAGAGTACTAGAACAATAATGAAGATGTGCCATTATGTGCCACAAAGGAGACCATGCCATCCCTCACATAGTGCAGGTGTCAAAACAATCGGGCTGGCCACAGAATTAAGTGAAGTTTGTCCCACCTCACCACAAAGCGTTTAACCCTTCCTGGGCCACAGCCAGCTACAGACATGCCATGGCTAGCGCAGACTCTTTCCTACCCTCTCCTCTGCTGCTAGGCATCTGGCCTGAGCATCTTTCTCCATCAGCAGTGGCAATAAGCCTGTACACTGAGTACACATTGAGTACCTTACTGGGGAGGAGCTGGCTGCAGGTTTTATTTGGCTTTTTTTATTTATATCATGCTAAAGTACCTGGTGAGGCAATACCACAGTGAAGAATTGTACTGAAGTTTAGTTAAGTCTCACTGCAGCCTTTTCTCTGCAAAGAATAAAATTATGGAAGTATATTCTAAGCTCTAATAAGCTCTGAATTTTTGAGACAAAATAGCAGTCTACTGATTTTCTCTGTATATCTGTATATTTTAAGTGTCACATAGTAAGTTTCATAAGACAGCCGTAGTGAAGAAGACTGAGATTCCACTGGCATTTTAGGAGTACTAACCTTGAAGACAAGCTCTGAGCCACATCAGTGTTCTCCCTAGAAGCAGATTACAGCATGTGGTGCACCACGTTAATAAGGTTTTCCTTTCATTTGTTTCTGGGAACTGAGGAGGTATTTTGTATACATAAATTTGGGAATTTATATAAAATTCCACAGTAAATTTGGGAATTCATATCAAAGACATACTACCTCCCTATTTCAAAGGTCACTGCCCTCTGGATTTTAATATTTCTAACCTAAAGGCAAATATATACCCCTACCATCCTAATTCCTACTCTATCAGAAGGGTGAGGCCAGAGCCCAGCACCCATCTCTGCCCAGTGAACCATGTCTCACAAGAAAGACGATCTCACCAGCCCTGAGCTGTGTTCCTGGGTATGACCATGATGAAAACACCTGCTTTCAGATAAAACATTTCAACTAGTTGGGCACATAAAACTTACAAATTAAGTGCCATGGGGGAGGGGGAAGATGCATTCTTCTGCAAGTGACTAGGCAAGATGTGATACAGCTTGCAAGTGAAGTCTCCTACAACAACGAGTTCTCATATACTGCTGTATTTGATTGACCTTTAAAACTCCTTATTTGAGAATGACAGGACTTGGGCCAGATTCCTTTCTTACATCTATGCAAATCCATAGACATCAGACGAGTTACTGTGAATTCATGCTGGTAAATTTAGCAGTGAAACTGTTTTGTAGTCCCTCTTAACCTTAAATATCAATATCCTTTGTTGACTCTTGTTGTGTTTACTTTCTGAAAACTGTTTGCCATCATATACTAATGTCACAATGAGATTTTAATGGCCAGCGTTCAACTTAGCATCACAGAGGTGTTGAAGTTGGAAGGCATCTCTGGAGAGCACGTGATCCAAACTTCCTTTTCAAGTAGGGTCACATACTGGTTGTCCAGGACCATGTCCAGATGGCTTCTGATTATCTCCAAGGAGTTATGAATAGCATCATAGCATTATATTATCATACTGTGATGATTTGTTATAAATGCAGCTTCTATTGATAACAATAGGACTGATTTCACTGTATGTAGACAATGGATACTATAAAAGCAAGCCAACTCCCTAAAGTTTTTTACCTGCTGTAGGAGGAGAAGAAGAATTCCTGTAGTGGAAACAGAGAAGAATTTAAAGAAGACAGTAGTGTTAACTATGCCAACGTGATGCAGTTTATTTTCTAAATGATGGCTCTCCTAACAGGGTTGTACATTTGGGACAAAGGAAGAGATAAAAAGGGAAAATTGACTTACTGGCAAAGGAGATAGGTCACAAGAATGCAAGAGGAAGACAGCTTTGTGTTAATGAAGAGTGTCTTCCTCTGGGCTGTATATGAGACTTTTTGACATCTAAAGGCAAAATTGGGATTTTGGAATGGGGAGATCCTGCCCTCAGAGTGGTGAGCTTTGTGGTATTTCCAAATGCTTCTGCCTTATTGTGTGTGATGCTCTTAGGTACAGTTGGTTACAGTCTTGGTTTGCATGGCCATGGGCACTAAGAAGACAGGTCATGGGTTGCTTCCCCATCCAGTTCCAAATCAAAATGACCAGCCATGGCTGCTCCAAGGCAGTTCCCTGTGCATGGCAGTAGGGCTCTTGCAGGAGGATATGATTCGCATTCACCATATTCTGTGCTGCATTTAGTTTCTACGTTCATGCGATTTGGTTCTTGAACAAGCCCATGCAATGAGCAAGGGATGCAGGGTTGCTGCAATACAGCACAATGTGGTGCTGTGCAGTGCCAACCACCCGATGGGCAGCACACACAGAAGAAGTGCCCATGTTGCACAGCCACTTCAGAAGTCCCCATGTTAGTTTTGTCACCTCTGTTCACAAAGTGAGGGGAGCTGGCCTTGAGAAAGGTTTTCCATGGGTTAATGAATTGTGCATGCTCAGGCTTCTCCTAAGGTTGTGACCTGAATGGCCCAGATCCAAGTCCTTAACCATATTTAAAGAATCATAGAAATAAAGAAGCATTTAAATTGGAAAAGAACTTTAAGATCGTTGAGTCCAACCATAACCTAACAGTACCATGCCCACCACTAAACCATGCTCCCCAGTGCCACATGTACACCCCTTCTAAATACCTCCAGGGAAGTAGTCATGGGCTACAATTTTGTTTGCTTCAGAGAGATAGCTGAATGTTAATCTTTACCTTTTCAATCTGAAAGCAAGTGCACATGGAAAGTAGAGACTTAAGAAGACCAGCCACTGATGGCTGTGATTTTCTTGCCTCTTCATTCCACATCAGCTTAATTCACTTATTTCAGAGAGACGAAAAAGGCTGATCTGCAGCAAATGTGACCAAAGACTTTTTTGCAGTGTCTTACGTATGAACTCATTGTGGCCAGTGACCCTAAACCCCATCCTGCTTCTTAGCAATGTGACTTGGAAGTGCAGGAGAGGAAGAAGGCAAGGGCATTGGGTGAGCTGGCAAGCATCCCTGGCACAGGATGCTCCCCTTCCTGGGGCTTGTCTGAGTAAGTAACTGCAGATGCAGCTCACCAGGTATTTCCATGGTCAAAAAACTCAAACGGGTCATAGCTGTGGTTGCACTCCAGCCAGGCTAAGGCTGAATCCATGTTGGCAGTATGGGGCAAGGACTTGGGGGTGCTGGTTGATAAAAAAATGAACATGAGCTGGCTTCAGTGTGTGCTTGAAGCCCAGAAGGCCAACTGTGTCCTGGGCTACATCAAAAGAAGTGTGACCAGGAGGTCAAAGGAGGTGATCCTGCCCCTCTATTCTGCTCTTGTGAGACCTCACTCAGAGTGTTGTGTGCAATTCTGGTGTTCTCAACATAAAAAGGACATGGAACTGTTGGAACAAGTGCAGCGGAGGGCCACGAGGATGATCAGGGGACTGCAGCACCTCCTGTACAAAGACAGGCTGAAAGAGTTGGGACTTCCTAGCAACCTTCCAGTATCTGAAGGGGGCCTATAGGGATGCTGGGGAGGGACTCTTCATGAGGGACTGTAGTGAGAGG
>JASSUY010041596.1:0-29648 GCA_032466535.1 Forpus xanthops
CCACCTCCACTCCTTTCATTCATGTGTCAGAGCAGTGAAGCCAAACCTCTGTTTTTCCAGTCTCTTCTGTAGTCATGGTCACACAATGCTGATGTAGGGAAGACTTGAGCATAATTCAGCAAATAGGAGCTGAGGCATAGGTGGCACATTTACCCCGGCTGGGTGACATAGAAAAGCAGTTGTCTCTGCAGTGGTATGTACACTGTATTATGAAGGCTCTCCTTCAGTCAAGTGGGCAAGGAGCAGAGAAATGTGGATCACTGGAGAAGTTCTAAAGATAGCTGTCATGCTGTCCTAGGAGAGCACCTGAGTGGTTGCTTCCCTCCATCTCTCCCTTGACATGCACTGCTCCTTACTGAAGATCACATAGGCAGTTAATAGCTTGAGCAGTGAGGAGCATCTGAGTGACTTGTCACAGCATGGTGCTTGAGGTTCCTTCATGTGGTTGAATTCCTCTTTAGAAATAAATAAGATGAAGGAAAATTCTGGAATATTCCTGATTATCCTAGACTTTGGTTGATCATATCAATTTTGTGTCATTTTCTTAGCTGAATGGGCTCTTTGAAACAGCAACAGACCTGGGCACAGTGAAAAAATACAGCAAAAAAGCTGCCTCCTGACCCTCACTGTGTCTGTTGGCATGAGATATTCATTCTTCCAAAGAAGGTCTTAGAATGGTAATGTGGATAATATATGGTTATTAATCTCTAGATAAGGGTAATGCATATAAAAGCCTCATAATTATGTACTTTCCCTGACTTAGATGTCAGGATGTGTAAAGGCAGTAACACCACATTAAAAAACACATGAAAATCTACCAGCACCATAAAATTGATTATAAATTTATATTAACTCTGTCATGTGTTCCTGTTCTTGCTTCCAAACATTCACTAACTGGCTGAGCAACAGATTTACCATTACAGTGGTAGAATGAGGGTCTCATTCACTCCTCATTTTAGAGTAAGGTTTGCTGGAATCAGTCAAGCCACTCTGGCATAGATGACAGGTGAATCAGTCCTGCTAGGTTAGAGCTGTAAAATTCCCTTTAGGCAAAGAGCTGCTCTGCATCTTTATGGCACATATATATGTGCACACAGCTACGTTGGACTAGGTCTGTCTGCCAATGCTGTCTTTCAGGGGTTTTCATGGGCATCATCTGAGTCACAGAGATGCCGAACTGCTCTATAAGGCATGCTCAGATCTCCATTCCAATAAAGAGCCAAGCTCCAAGGCAGCACTCAAGTTCAGACTCATCTATCACACAATTACAATCCCATGTCAAAATGCAAACTTAGGCTGAGCTCCTGAACACCTTGGGGCAGGAAAACATGTGTCCAGCGCTTGATCTTTGTAATCAGTATTTCCTAAGCAGATCCTGCATGTTTCACACTGAACAGTGAAGGGTCAAATATCCAGCAAGGCAGATAGAAACTGCAAAGAGCATGACACTTCTTATGTTGGAGTTAATTCTTCAGGCTTGTCTTTTTCTTGTAGTTTAGATATAACCTTAGAGCTAGTCAGCATAGACCAGTCTGCCCAGGTCACACCTTACCATTTCTGAATGCTGTGTTGCTAGAAATAAGTAAATACAACTCTGGGAATTTGGTAAAGAGCCACAGCCATTTAGAGGTTACAAAGACTCATTTAGAAAGCATATCAAAAGAGCTGAAGACCTGGAAATATTTTACCTTGACAGAGCAATAAAGGGTAGTGTGTTTTACACTAAACTGCAGGAAATTAAAAGCTTTTTATCCATTGCAGGTTTTGAATTATTTTTCATCTATGCAAGCTTCTTTATAACACCTGTATGCCAAACATAGCTCAAGAAGCAAACCTAACCCAAGGGCACTGCATTGGTTTTCTTCCACTGGCAAAGGCAAGAAGAAGATGCAGAACCTAATGTTGTCAAGTCTGGCCTAGAGAGCCGATGAAGGAGGAAAGCTATGGAAAAAGTGTTTATCTTTGAGAAGCTGAAGCTGGCAAGTGTATCTAGCATTGGGATCTGGCAGGACTGGATCTATCATCCCTAGGAAGTGTTTTCTGCATCTGTGAAGAGAGCACAAAACATTTTCACTTCAGTCTGTTAATTTTATATGATCTAGCTGTTCCAACAGTAAACAATGAGGGGAAGAATGTCCTGTATTCAGTTCAGGTAGGGACTATTAAAGTTCATTGACAAAATCTGCCTGGCTAACTCAATGGATACCCTGGAGCTAGGCACAGGGTTCTTCTTCGGAGAGTTTTAGTAATTAAGCTATGAATCCTTCAAATAAAACAATGGCTTAAAACACCTGATAAATTTGACTTGGGTTCATTTACTCAAAGTAATAAAAAGGATGATTTTGTTTAAGTTCTCACTACTGTCGCATAATCACTAAACAGACATTTAGCGTTGTCGGTGTTGCATTAGTAGGTACAAGAGCTCACCAAGGGCTGTCAAACATGACACAGGACCAGTGGGAGACCTGCGCCTATCTCAGGGGTGCCTGGAAGCCGGGTTGTGTAGGGTACCTAGGATGTCTGCATGTGGGCAAATGAGCAGAGTCCTCAGTCCAAACAAGCAGTGGTGCCTGGCAAGATAATCAGCCAGCCAACAAGCAGGTGCTTACTGCAGGGGGAGCAGAACTGCCCTCCTGCATCTGCTGACTTACACACCTAAGGCTTGTTTCTCTCATCTGCACACAAGCATCCAGTGCCATTTAAGATGCCTTCAGGCATCCCACACAGCCTCCAGGTGCATTTCTGGAAAGGGAAGGAGTCTACTGTGTGCCTTGTGCTATATTAGCTCTGAGTGGATGGTTTAGACACCAAGTCCATGGAGTCACTATATTCCTGATGGGATTTTACTGCACTATAGTGTATATATTGCATAGGGGTGCATCAACTTTTTCTCTAGGTGTTTTGGGAGTCTACACCTCTGAAAAGAGAATCCAGCCTTTTTGCAAAGTTGGGATCTGCACTCACATGCTGCTCAGACACACACAGCATTTACCTCTGATTCCCTGTTGGAATGACTTTCACAACAGAAGAAAAAAGAAATCCCTAAGGCTAAAGGATCTGATGAGCATGGCCTACGAAGTTGCTCCAAATGCTTCTTGTTCTCATATCTCTAGGGTTGCACTTACAAAAATCAAAGGAAAGCACTAGATCCTTCTCTCTCAAGAAAGTTTAAAGCATGAACGCTGAAAGTTAAAATAGAAACAACAGTATGAAGGTTGTGGCACAGAAAGAGCCTAAAACTGTGTGCATTTATGAACTCTCCATACCAAGATCCCTGACTACTACAGATCGGCACAGACCTATTAACTTCTGCATAGTAGTGCCACTTTGTGGGAAGTCATGGCATTCAAAATATCACTATATTTAGCCTTGAATGAAAAAGTATTGAGGTTTTCTCCCTCACAAGAGCCAGGCAGTGAAGACATTGCACATTTTGTTGCTGCTGAATTATAGCATGTGCTCACACATATTAATTCACAGTGCTTTACAAAGTGTAAAGCCACTTGAGTTGTCAATTGATCACAGGAAAAAAGAGGAACTAGTGAACTCGGCATAAAAGAAACACCGTGAAGAGCAAATTAATAAAAAATCATTAAAATGTTTAGCAATCTCACAGATACAATCCAGAACAACTCACCTGTGACCAGAGATCTGTTTCAAAATGGCCCTCATGTAGCAGAGAATGAATGCACAGAGAGGATGTATTCATAAAGGGATTTATTCCTGCTGCTCTGGGGCATGTATCCAGAACTGAAATGCTCAGGAGCTGTTGCCAGTTGCTGAAAAACTGAATTCCTCAGGCAACTTAAGTGTCTGCCGGTACAAGTTATCTAATCATATGGTTTTCTGCCAGAGGCATGCACACAGCTGGTCAGCTCCTGGTGACAACAATATGTTTCAATATCTACTCAAAAGCTTTTTGAAGCTTTGTGATAGGAAGGCTCTCCTGATGCTCTAGATTGCTGTCATTACTGTTCCTATAGGAAAACTGGCTTTGAGCTGCTGCTTCCATCCAAAACCTACTGTAAAGCGATCTATAGCCTGCAATCTACATTTTCTTGTATGTTATTCTCTTTGCTTCTAAAACCTCTTTCTAAATCAACATCCAAGAATTCTGTAGCTAAATATTCTTTTAAGAATATAATATCTACTGCTACCTTTGTCCCTGCCAGTAACTTTGGAAGTAAGCCCGATGATTACCAGCACTCTAAGTTGTCAGGCCCTTTGTCTTTAAAATCAATAAAACCAGCCTGAAAGTGAATTTTAGCTTTTAAAAATTCATTGACATTTTCTCAAGCAAACCACAAATGCAATTCTTATTTTTTGTGGTTTAAATCATTTAAGCCACAAAACCCATGACTATAGGGTTTGCTGTATGAGAAGCTGCTTCTTGATTTTAAAAAGATGGAAAATGCAAAAAGTTCACCCAGAGAACCTTTATATTTAAGTATATACAACCAGATGGGTTATTTTTTGTTAGTTAGAATTGATTTTTGAAAGATGAAAAATAAGTCAAAATAGGCAGCTTTAAATCCAATGAAAAGCTGCATTGGTTTCATGGAGATCCTTTTTGCCTTCACATCCCAAATACCATAAGACAAATAGAGACATAAGCTCTCAGATGATAATTAAAGAAACTGATGGCATAATATGTTCAGCTCCCTCCAAAATACCATGAGTGGTGAGGGTTCACCATTCCTATGAATTTTCTGAGGCTTTAGGAAAGCATCTATTCTGTGCACTGTGTTCTCCTCACCTACAGCAAATTCAGGTTAAGATGATCCACAGTGTAGTTCAACATAGGTTTTAAGCTGCCATCAGTACTAAAAGAATAAATGCGACCTTTCCTCATCTCTGGGTTGATTATATCTAAACCTCACATGAACACAAGCTGAAAACTAACCAGTCTTCAGGATAACAACAATAGCAACAATATCAACAATAATGATAATCTGTTTTCCAGCTAGGTCAGTTCTCTAATCTGCTTTGCCACTTAGTTGTATAGATGTTTCAACCAGTAAATAGAAGGGAATGTGGAGACAGAATAGCAGTGGGAAGAGTGAAGGACAGTTTCTTTCAGTGTCACTTGATGTTGTCTTGCAGGAACAGCCCAAGTACCAGTTTAAAGAACCTAATTTTAGGACAGGCTGCATCAAATGTAACTATCGGACTGTTGCTATGGGGTAAGAATATACACAAGGGCTGCTCCTGCAGCTCCACTAATGCTTGGTAACTCCTTAAATTAACCTAATTTAGCAGTGGGTTTAGGGCCTGAGAAAAGAATTTCAGAAGAATCACTCTTAATTATCACAATAGCACCAAGTGTATAACACTTCACATTTTCATAGTGCTTTACCATCACTTGCCAATAAATCAATTCAGTTCCTAATGGCATACTGATATTATGAGTAATTTCAATGTCTTTCACTTCAGGCTAGAAAAAAATGATTTTCTCAACTACAGAAACCTTTCTGAAACCAGAAATATAAAAGTGCCTGACTTATCTGAATGCTAACTGACTCTTATTAGTGTGCTACTTGCTGGGCAAGGCAAGCTTTGCTTTTCCTAGGGGAAGATGACAAGTATTCTACAGTCTAACGACTGCAGAAATAAAGGTATTTTAAGAATGTGGAGAGGTCTGCTAAGTGCTGACATTTTAGTGAAACTAAAGGCTATGAAACATAGGCTTATGAAACCCATTCTGTTTTCGTTTTGAAAGGCTTTTGTTGGTGGCATGTTTTAGTGAGGAGGTGTTCCTGCCCATGGCAGGGGGGTTGGAACTAGATGATCTTAAGGTCCTTTCCAGCCCTAACTATGCTATGATTCTATGATTGCTAAATGTACATGGGGTGAGCACATGTGGAAATAGATGCATTAGGATACAAACACTGAGACACCAGGAAAAAAAAAGCAAAGCTCAATTCTGTAAATATTAAATCTTGAGAGCATAATAATTTTGAAGAACTGCGGCTTCTGGGAACAAAACCATTTCTCTAAGCAAAAAGAGAAGGTGTTACAGAAGGTGCAGTGTGTGCAACCTGCACAATATCACTCATGCACAAATTTAAGGAAGATTGAAGGAAGAATCCTTGAGAAATGTCTTTTTTTCCTGTGATCTATTGACAACTCAAGTGGCTTTGCACTTTGCAAAGTGCTGTGAATATGTGTGAGCAGCACTCCCAAGGAAGACATCCTTCAAGGAATTCAGGAAAATTCAAGGAAGAGGTTTTCAGAACTGGGCCCAGATTAGATGTCTTGCTTTCTTCTTCACATACACTTATTTTGCGCTGGAGCAACCACACTGATTGCCCACCAACTTTAACAAAGTTACTCTTGATTTAATAGCTCTGGACATGAGAGTTAACTCAAGCTTTCAGGGTAAATTATGGATCAAAACTAGGTTGGAAATGAAATAAATCCATGCGTTAAAGCCAAAAGCTTCACAATTATAGAATGGATGACACACAAGGAAATGAAACTATAACTCTGCCTTGTCAGTTCCAAGAACAAAGGCCTTTATCTCCTGGATAAAAGGAGATATCTTATAAGCATTCTTGGCAACTGGTTCCTTCTCATCGTTGCAGGTCAGTTACTGGAACGTGGATGCTTATACCTCCAGAGCTAGTATTTTACAACCACTGGTTCAGTTAGGTATCAGTTTGAAGAATAGATGTTTCCTCAGATGTTCATGAGTAACTTTTATATGAAATAGCAAAATTGTGTGACATTGAAAGTCAGAGAGAGGACAGAAAGCTCAAGATTAAAAAACAGCTTTGGAGCATCATGAGAAACTTGCGTAAACACACAAGGAAGTGATGCAGTCATCATCCCTGAAGGTATTTAAAAGGTGTGTAGATTTGTCACTTGAAGACATGGTTTAGTGGTGATCTTGGCAGTAGTATGTGGATTCAACAAACTTAAAGGTCTTTCCCAACATAAATGATTCCATCATTTTGTGATAAACAGCTATTTCTCTAACTTTTCAGTAGAATCCAGATCCAGCGTAGAAGAGGAGATAAATGCCACTGTATTAATGTACCTCAACTCAGATGAGATGGCAGAGTGGCTCTTGCAGGTGCCTGACTCATTGCTGTCCTTGGTCTCTTCCAAGACTCTCAGCAAGATATCTGTTAGAACCAGATATGTTCCAAATAACAACACAAATCTGCAACTCTGGGCAGTATTCTTAAGAAAGAAGGCATCAATATCAAGCTGTATGATCAACATAATGAGAATAATGGCATAAAAATCTAGAGCTGAACTTTTGTTATATTTTGGAAACATCTTTTCATTAATGAATATTTTATTTTCCAGTAGAAAATATTTCATCAGCTCCTGTTTACTTGCTGTTTTCTAGTGAACATGACTGCTTTGTCTTGTAGGAAAGGTTAACTTTCAGAAAGATTAATTCCTTCTTTCCCAGAAAAAACATTGTAATTAAGTTCTTAGTGAAAGAGATGGACAGCTCCGTCCACAAAATAGAGGTATTAATGTAAATATCACTGAACTAATTGTTGCTCAGTTACATAAAAAGAAGCACATAAGATACTTCCGTGGTGTCAACATTTCTGGCTATGATTCACGATGTTAATGGTTTCTCATAGGAAGCCATTATCCTAAGGGAAAACAAAACCTGTAATTTTTGGACCCAGTTTATTTTCCTGATCAAAGCAATTGCATGAAAAGAAAATACAATATGTTACTTAGCAGTAAAAGACAAATCCATAAGGAATTGCATATCAAATTTCTTAGACCCTGTTCCATAAAGAAGTCACATTATAATGTCCAGGATTCTTAGGATGATCTGTATTGCATCATGTTAGAAATAACATGCATTTAAAAACTATTTAAATAGTTTTAATACTATTTAAACTATTTATGGTGCTCCTGCCCATGGCAAGGAGTTGGAACTAGATGATCTTAAGGTCCTTTCAAACCCTAACTATTCTATGATTCGATGACTCACTTGTAATTAATTTAGTTAATTTATAGCCCCTGAAGAAAGAGCCAAATATGAACACCTCATTAATTTCAGTTAATCAACAGTAAAACATTTAGATAGATCATATGCTTTTAGCCCTGCTTTATTAGAGAGACTTATGACACTACTGTGTACAAAATACTCTCAAACTGTAGGATAGCTCACATTTTCCACAACCCCTAAGGCTGGAGCCCTTAAAAGCAACTCTAAAAGGGAAAAGTCATGTTTTGCAAAATGCTGATGGGACCTGTATCAGTATTCTTTTATTTTGTGTAACTCCTCTGTAAAGGAAATATATATACCCAGAAATCCTACATAAAAAAAGCTTCAAAGTATAAATTGAAATGGGTCTAATCCATAAATCTATAACTTGAACTAAACTCTGTTACTTTAACTCTTCATCTAGAGTTAAGAATTTTATGGCTTGGCTATGGATGTGATGATTTCACCAAGAGTTTGTGAAGTAGAGAAGACACCATCTGTGTCTGAAGGGTGGCTTATATGAAATCGATTATCTGAGCATACTCTTCAGATCACGGAAGGTTGGTGAATTATCAAAGAGGGAAAAGGCAGGCCCAGAAACCTAAAGGTTCTGATTTTCCCATGTTACTTTAAAGTCCAGTAGGATGGCAAGAGGTATCCTATTTAGGTGATCAAAAATTAAAGTGTTTTGTCTCCTTTTTTTACCCAAGAAAAAGCTAAATGCCACAAAACTGAGTTCAGCTCAATACTACTCAGTACGCTTAACTCCATTGTAATCTTGGACATTTTACCATCTAATTGTTGCTATTCTTACTACTATTTTCATCTGCATATTCACACATAAAACACTGTGTTCGGATTTTTTTCTCTTGCTTGGAATTATTTCTCATACCTCTCAGAGATGCCACATTTTCCTTTCTATTACTGCCTGTATATAGGAGAATTGTGAACATGGCTTCTCTTACCTCCTGGGAAAGCTTAACTGTAAGGAAATCTAATTCCTTCACTTCCAGCAGAATCACTGTAACTTCCATCACCGCTGAAACAGAAGGACAATTGCACCAAAAAAATTAAATATTACTGCAAATATCACTGAGCTAATTGATGTTCTGGACCAAATGAGGGAAAACAAGATACTTCCATGTTGCTAACAGCTGTGAGTATAATTTACAGCATTAATGGCTCCTTATACTAAGTCATTATCATGGGCACAAAGATTCTGGAATCTATTTTATTTTCTTGATCAGTGGAGCTGAATGCAAAGATGGCATGCAGGGCTTGTTGTATAGTAAATCATACATCTGTGTCAATTGAATGTCAACACCCTCAAATACATTTTATTCCTAAGGAGATGATATCATCAGGGTTCTAATTTTCCATTGTGTTTTCGTTATCAGAAAGGGAACAGTTTCCTCTAAAGAATATTTTTAGACATTTTTTCCTCTAGAGAAAAGTACAAGATTCTATCTATTATCCACCCATAAAGCCTGACAAATCTGTGAAATTTCCCAGAAGGTTTACCTCATTACCACTGGGAAAAGGATTTCTTCTTTTCTGTGAAAATAAACAACAGTTTCACTGAGGCCACTATTATGAGGCCAAATTTCCTGCTTGAAGCTGAATAGCAAGTTTGTAACACTGCATTTCTAGCAACAAAACATAAAAAACTGGGTGTTCTTCTTTGCCCCAATTTTATATATGAGTAAACCCAATACCTATCACTGGAGTGATATCAGTGTCCTTCAAATCTGAATGAAATACAAGAATTCTTTCACTTTAAATCTGCAAAGCCTTTAATGTATCATCTCCCAGCACAGCAAAATGCCCAAGCTCACTAAATAATTAGTCAGTTAGAAATTACCTTAGTAATAAATTTATGAGCAAGGATACTTCACACATTATGTGCTCTAGTACTTGTTCCTAAAAATTGGTAATAAGAGTGCTTTTACTGTAAGGATAAAACTGTTTGGGGGGGGGGGGGGAAGGTTTAACTTATTAGGTTAAAAGCTTGAAAAAGATGCACATGTGCAAAATTTTAACAGCCTAGAAAAAAACATGGATGTTTTTTCCCTCCATAACCACCTCCAGGAATCTAAATCTCTGGGCACTACAAAGCAGTTCAAGCTCTAAAACACTGCATATTTCAAATGCACACTGCATGTTACATTTCCTTTTCCAATCCAAACATCAAACCTCTTTTCACCTCATTTTTCATAAAGTGTTGGGTATTTAAAAAAATCAGTGACAGCAACAAAGAAGTTCTCTGGTGGATGCAGTGCTGACTCAAGTAATCTCTGATAGTTCTCTAACAGATAAAGCAGCTTGCTACACTGCACAGTCACATTCAGGCAGATAAAGTGCAATTCCAATTCAAAAAGTGTTAAAACATAATGTTGCTGTCTTGCTGCCTGATCTTTCTACTTACGTTTTTGTGCAGCGTTAATTCCTGTATTTTAGTCCATTGGCTCCTAAAAAAAAACCCAGTAAAAGTTATTTCTCTGGCTGTGTTAGAGAACTTTTTTACTCATTACTTGTTTCCCCCACACTGCTGTATCACTGAAAAATACAACAGAGGAGGAGTACAACATAGCTTATTCTTCATAAGTGAGTCTGACATTCAGAATTTCGCAAACCCAGATTATAAATTGTGGACGTGAAGCATAAGATGTGCTACTGATGAATACACACAAGAACAGAACAAAGATGTCTGTCTGGGGAAGACCATATAAGAAGTACAAATTCTTATCTTCTTGCATTCTTCTATGCATTTGCCCTGGTTCTCAGAAAGGACAACAAAGTCCTATTAAAATAATGATGATTTCAAGATGTCAGAGCATTGGGAGATAATTAGAGAAAGAAGAATCTTCGCAAATAATGGAATCTGCAGGAGAAATAGAGAAAATCATCTCCTGGGATGAAGGATGGCAGGATTGAACTTTGAGAATGAAATCACCTTAAATCGAAGTGCTTCGAAATAAGAAATCAATGAATGCAATTATGAAGTTCATGTAATCTTCAAACATTGTTGCTTGGCATAAGAAAGAGGAAAATCAGGGGAACAAGGATACAGTAGTGAAAAAAGGTGTATTGACTGAAAAAAATCTAGTTAGTGGAAGGACTGAGGAATCTAATGGGGAGATGGACTAAAAGAAGAGATACTAATAATGATATAAGCAATCATTACGAAAAGTCACAGTTGGTGGAACATTAGTGCCTAAGCTGGCAATGGTGAGGAGAATGAAGGAAATGAGGTCTCTTGTACAAAGCCCAAGCTGTTGTGGATTGTGACTGTCCTCATCACAGATGAGAGGGAGCAAGGAAATACAGTGGTATCAAACCACGAACTCTTTGTCAGTGCTCTGTCCAGAAATGCGGCAGACTTGTACTTCTTTCAGCAAAAAATATTGCAGCAGTAAATAAGTTGCATTGTGCAGGAATCCCATTGACCTTGCCTATCAGAGTTGTGCAAAAAGCCCAAAGAGCATCTGAAAAGTTAAGGCTCTTACTATTTCAGGGATCCAAAGAGTCAAGGCCATTCATCTTCAGTACCCAGTTCTAGATGCTTCAGTTATCCCTGACTGAGGAAAGCAAATACAGTGTCATTTTGAAATCACACTCTATTTTCTTATCTTTAATGTATATTATTTCTGTCCTTAAAAATCATTAACTATCTTAAAAAGCTTAGCTAAGAAGACTTGTGAGGAAGTTTGAGGAAAGCCCTTATGGAGGGACTACTTCACTCTCTTTTCAAATGATAGTAAGTGAAGAATACTGAGACACCTATTCATGCCTCCATTTTTTATTATTCAATAAATACCATCCTATGGTTCATGTCCCATAAGAAAGATGTAATTCCAACTTTGGTATGTTTTACACCACAGTTAAAAAAAGGCAGTAAGCAAGAATAGCCATTAAAGAATGGAAAGACAAAAAGTAGAAGAGCAGCAGTAAAAAGGCTTGGAAAATGCAGACTTTCTAAGAAGTGAAGTAGCTCAACTAGAGATATTAGAGTTGCTCAGCATATGGCAGAAGAGAAAATGGAATACTCATTGGTAAACAGAATGTAAAATTCTCAGAATTCAGGCGAGATCGACTTCATTATGGTAAATTTTGTCTGTAGAACACAAGGGTGTGGCTGCTTGCTTCATCTTAGGATGGAAGAAAGAGAAATACAGCGCGTTCCGAGTTCAAGGAAGGAAAAAATCCCAGAAAATTAAAATAACAGTAGCACCAGTGTTTCAAATGGGATTGATAGATGACTACTTTTTTCTTTATCAGTTTCTCAGCACATCTCAGGATAGAATTTTCTGAAGGCTAACAAAAAAATCTAGACACTATATTTTTTCCAGGTTTCAGTCCCTCCTTTCTACTAATTATAGGCACCTTTCAAGCTTTTCATCCCATCTTATTTGTTTTTCACCATATATCATCTTCACAATTCATTTCCATGAACCCGATTATTTCCATTCTTCTGCTTCACATAATGAATTGCATCTTTGTTTCAAGAGCTCCTCATCTCCTGATCCTCTTTGGGATCAAAGGCATGAAATTTGATACATTAGCCATTCTACCCCATTACATTAATTAGGAATGAAAATCATGTTTTGAGAAATTGCTTGAACTTTCTGAAGCATTTATTGAAATCACTGCCTTTTGAATGTAGGCAATTGCAGAGTTTCTGAAATGAAAAATGAAAACACATAGGAGAAATAGAAAGCCAGAAAGCAAAGCGTATGACTGGAGCAGATATAATTACTCTAAAATTATTGCCTTCAATTGTCTCTGTCTTATAGGCAAAAATGCCAAAGGTGAATACCAAAAATTAATCCCTTTTCAAGTTGAAAGAGCAGATACAATTTTAGGTAGTTAGGAGTTGAGGTATGTTATTAGTTTGATTAGAAGTAGTGTCAAATACAGAGCAAAGGTTGGCAAACACTCCATTGTGGAATCAGTTTTTGATTGAGTTTCTTCTGAGGTATGTTTGTATTAGCATTCAGTTGCTCTGTGAATGGAAAATAGGACAGCTCTCATTCCTCTATACCTTCAAAAGTATTAGGCTGCAGTCCTTTCAGTTTCAAATTATTACGCCTCCATTAAAAGGTGGATTTTGCAAGAGGTCCATGACACCTCTCAGAAAGACAAATTAACATTCTCTGCCTGCCTGTGCTCCTGTTTATGCCAACGTGTAGGTACCTAGGTGCTCATATAGATGCAATTTTATGTCATTGGAGGAGAGTTGGATGTCTAGAAGACAAATTTTGGTCCACTCCATGACACAGAGTACTGCTGTGCAAGAGTTTGACAGAAAATGGGATGGAGAGAAGAGGATAGGAACAGGGTGGTGAGAAGGCAACAGACTATCTTTTCCTCCTCTCCTCCAGATGGAGGATCCATCTATTGGATTCAGCACATTCAGAGCAATGTCAGAACCAGGAATGCTGTGTGAAATTCTCACAGTCCACCTGCTTCAGCAGCACAGTCTAGCAGGTGCTCAAGTGCATGGCAGTTTAGCTGTCTAAGCAACTGCTTGAATACAGTTGAAAATAATGAGCTTTAATTAGTAGAAATAGCTTACGGATGAGCTTTAATTAAAAAATGGGAATGCAGGCTTTGCTTGGTCTGAGTTTCAAAATATTCTTTGGGATTGTGGGATAACACATCCAGCTATGAATGATCAGCTATATGCCTTTTCTCTGCTCTGAAAGTGTTTCTGTGCTGTTGGCATTACTTCTAAAGAGAGAGAACAACATCTCCCTTTAGCCAAGGGATTTCTGAAAGCCAGTAAACATTAATCATCCTTCCTACAGACTCCGGGCAGAGAAATTTGTCTAAAAAGTTCTGAGCTGTTCTGTTCTACAGCTTCTTGGAATGCATGTTCTCCCTTAAATACCTCAGAGAGGCAAAACCTAGGAGCCAAAGGCGGCACAATGAATTTTAATGACTAGTTACTGAGTGCAGACACTCAGTGAGCTTAGACAAGTTTTGGCAGAGCAGCTGAACTCTTTAGTGCTCAGCAGTGCAGGATACCAAAAAATATAATCTCCACCTCAGATTTCATGCAATTTTCTTCATGTCTTTACCCAAAGAAGTGGTAAATGCTCCACCTCTGGTAGTGTTCAAGGCCAGGTTGGACGCAGCCTTGAGTGACATGGCCTAATGTGAGGAAACGTTGCCTATGGCTGGGGGTTGGAACTGAATGATCTTAAGGTCCTTTCCAACCCAAAACATTCTGTGATTCTAAGATTGTAGGATTCTAGGATTCTACTGTCCTTTGGTTTTCATTTTTTCCTTTTGTATCTTTGTCTTCCTAGATAGCAATGATAAGCACATTTATGCAGATTGCTTAGTGGCAAATGTGTTCCTGCATGTGTTCTAATGTGTTTCCTGTCATGTTGTTCATTATTCCTTCAGACTTTAATGTTCTCAGCTTGATATAGCTAAGAATAATGAAGCATTTATTCCTATTCAAGAAGCTAATTAAAAGATTCAGTTTTATTTCTTTTAGGTAAGCTGATGGCTTAATTATAGATGTAACACTCAGGAAAAAATTTCTATGTTACATGGCCATATATAACTACACCATGTCTCTCTTTCCATTTTCTCCATGACATTGCGTATTACAGTTCCATGAAAAAAGAACAATATAATGAAGTTTGAAACAAAATACTTCTGCCATTATCTGCAAAGTTATGATGGGAAATTACTATGAGAAACTTTAAGTGAACATTATTTGGAGCTGGAACGCAGTTTTCCATTGCATGGCTGAAGGCAAAATGGGGCTTGGTTATTGTTTCCACTTGGCACCTCCGATCCAGATCATAAGTAATGGTACACAAGTGATACATGGCTTTGTGCCCATCCCAAGATTAATCCTTCAAAGTGAAGAAACCTACGGAAGTTCAGAGACCTATAATGCTTCGTGGGGTTTTGTCTTTCTTACGCTGTATGCTAGGAGTGATTTAGAGCTACCCTCTGATGACTTCCCAACAGTTTTCCAGACTTAGTGTTGTCATATATTGTCTCCTAGCTTTCTTTGTTAAAGGCCACAGATTGTGAGATCTGAGTCAGACCGTCAGAAGCACATTGGAAGCTGACATAACTCTGACCCTTCGGCTCTGTTAACTCCCTGGTCCTGCAGACCTTCTGAGTCCATGGGAAAAAAATGAAGGAACCCTTTAGACTGACGCAGAACTGCATGGGGTACTCCAAACAGGAGATGGTGGCTGTGGAACCCTGGGTTAGAACCAGGCCCTGCCAAATGCTCAACAGGGATCTATGGGAATGAGTGTCCTGAGAAGCTCCAGAAGGGATCTTCTGGTCTCCTGCTGCAGGATATGCCTCAAATTCTACCTGGAGTCCTGCTGCAGACTGGACCCTGATTTTCTGAGTAGAGACAGTGCAGAGAAGAAGTGGGTACACTGATGTGTTCAACAGTTTTGTGTCACATAGGTTCAAGTCTTGAGCATATTATAAAGGGATCACTACATAAGGACCCTTGTGTTTCCATTGTGTGGGAGGAGATTGGAAAGCTGAAGTGGGGGGGGGGGGAGAATCATCTTATCTCTGTACTATCTCCTAGACTTGTTCCTTCAAACTGCACAGCCTTTGTTGCTGCAGTGTGCAATGACTCCTTTATTAAAGAAATTTAAGGCACAGTTGCATCTGACCAAAGTGACATTTCCCCTGAGATGTGTAAAATAATGGTGGGTTATGGAGGCCTGCAGATCATGGTAGTCAACACCATGACTTGGCCCAGAGTTTGGAGGCTTCTGACTATGCGCACATGCAAGTTTTTGCCTTTAAAAAATAAATATTCCCTGACGTTTTATAGTGGAAAGTTCATCTTGCTTGCTGTTTGGAGGCAATGCCAGACCTATCAATTGTGGGTAGCAGGGAATTCACTGATGATGGTAACCTTTCTAGCCAGGATGTCCCTTATCTACTTCCTTGAGTTACACACTGTGGAGGAGTTTTTTCCTGCTACTAAGTATGTCAAGTGCAGTTTCTGACCTTATTGTATGTCCACTGAATATAAAGTCTGACATCAGGGACTAGTCCCTTCTGCCTATTTTAGACTGTAGTCTTCATTTCAGATATGCATTTCTATTTCCTTCTCTTATTTCCTTGTTCTCTTTACTTCTTTTTCAGTGATATTAGACTGCAACTTTGAAAACTTGCAACAAAAAGGTTAAGGAAATATTTTAATGCATAACTATAGTAGTGCAATAACATTAACAGGTTGGCTTCTTTTCTTCAAAGCAGATTTGTCAGCTGTAGGTGCCCATGCTAATTTTCAGGCAGTCAAGAGATCTTAGAGGGAGAGAGATGAAAATTCATACAAAGAGGAAGCAAATATTTTACTAGCAGAGGTGGGAGGAAGGTTTTTATCCCCTTAAGATGAATTAAAAATCAGTAACAAAAGCCTGATGGAGGGAAAGGAATTCAGTGTACATAAAGACAAGCCTCAGGGAAAGAGCAGACTTGAAGAGCTGTTAAAATAAGAATATTTGGTGTTTTGTAAATGGTGTGTACTTTCCTGTGCTTGCTTTATTTCGTAAATAGCAATGATATTTTTAGACCACCAGTAACAAGTTTTAAAATAAATATATTAGGTCCTTGGGACCCAACATAGTGATCTAAGTTATCTGAGACTTCAAATACATGCATCAATTAATAAACTTAAACTAGTTGATATAAATAATTATTTCACCCTAGATGAACTGTTTTTCAGTGTGTCTGTCTGATTTGGGTTCAATCTGAAACCATCCTTTGACTGAAGAATATATTAAGTAAACATAGATACATATTTCCTTACTTGTAAAATTCACAGCTCAATTTCACTGGCATTTCCATAGCAACATGCTTCTAACGTAGAATCTGGGATTACCTATTAAATATATGTGCCCATTATGGCATAGATTAAATATTTGTCTTCATCTCTGCTGGCAAACAGGTATTAAAGAACTCACTAAAATTAAAGAACTGATGCTGTCAAAGCTTGAATGACCAACATCTAAATGACAAACTAAAGGCTATTTAGCAACACTTGCTTCAGGATGCATAAGGGCTCGACAACAGGATCATTTAGGCTCCTAAAGCTTAGACTGTGATGCTCAATTAGCGGAGCAACTTTTCCTAACAATGTCTTGGGAATTGATGTCATTAAAAATTGTGAAGATGCATGCAGGAACTGAAGGCAGACAGGATCCTTAAAGAAAGTCTGAAAAAATCCAAAGCCAAAATTCTGCTGGAAGAGCTGTTTGGAACCTTTTCTGTGTGAAATATAACAATGCTTCCTGCAAAGGCTGGGCTAAGGATGAATAAGATGTAGTTCTGTGTTTGCATTCTTTGATTTTCAGAATTTGGAAAAAGCCGGACGCTTGAAAGAACACTTATTAGGAGCTGAAAGCTTCCCATCCCTCCCATCTCACCCTTGCTGTTGTAAAGACAAAGCTGTTTTGCTAAAATAGTGATCCACTGCCCTAAAAACCTCCTCAAGGAAAGTAGGATTAGTTTCACCAGCTTAACGTAGTGTTTAAGTGATGGGCTTTGCATAGTCATCAGAATAAAACTTATCTGTTAACTTCTCTTTAAAGAGAGATTTCTCTTTTCAGCCAAGAAGTGAATTTGAGCCTCTTTGGTTTCATGGATACCAGATCTCTGGTGTGAGGCTGAGATATATGATGATCAAGTGCAAACAAGCAAACTGCCTAGGCAATGTTGCTGAAGGGTGTTAAGGGAACTCTATGCCATGATCTAGATGCTCTAAGGGCATGGTCAGCTCTAGCTGACACTGTGCTTGTAGCTTAACTGTAGGCAAACCTTAACATGCAGGATTTTTCTCTGAATGCTCATACCAAATGGCACTGGCACGGCATTCTGGTCACAGAAAGGTTCTGTGCCTGATTGCCTTCATTACTCAGTGCTGCATGAAATCTCTTGTGACGAAAATGATGCCTGCCTACAGCTGATACACCAAAGGACTTCAAAGAGTTTCAGTGAGTGGGAGATAAAATTCAAGCTCTTCCCAAAACCCAACACCTGATTAATCCACATGAGAAGGTTCCCACAGGAGTCCTCTCAAGCTCAGCAATGTATTTATTGGTTGTTATCCAACATCCACATGGCAATCTTAATTTCGGTTTATCTTGCATCAGATGCAGTGGTTGTTTGAAATTCACAGTGAATGTTCTGAGAGCTAATGTAATCTAATTGGAAAACTATTGTTTCTTCAGATATGTAACTTATAAGAAATTTATCACTGTTTTCCAACAGGATTAAAGGGAGGACTCAAGCAAGCAGTAAGAGATATTCTGATTGGAATAGAAGGAAACATTGAAAAGAAGGGGGTAGAAGGGAGAGTTAGTGATTTAATCTCTTCCAGGATGATGTGATGCCCTAATGCTCAAACGCTGCAGACATAAGCAGGGATAGAGATATGGTGAAGGTAAGCAGAAAGCTGTAATGGCAATGTAGGCTGAAATAGATAAGGTACTCAGAGAAGACAAAGGAATTGCCAACCTTCATGACAAAGAGGGACCCAAAGAAAAAAAGCCATCAAAAAGCTCTCCATCTTATGACACACATGGATAGAAAGAAAGACTAAGGTGCCAGCTACCTAAATAAACAAACAAGCTAAGACAGCCAAGAAAGATTTCAGGTGACAACTGCAGTTAAGAGCTGTGGGTGTTTTGTCTTACACTTTTATGCCTAGCTCATATGTAGCAAACACATTCTTCAAATAAAAATTAAAAGCTGTCTTTTGCATGTTTCCTACCTTTAGTAATCGGACCAGATAACTTCCAGTATCCCCGTGCACACACTCTCTCACCTCTGTACTAACCAAGCCACAGGTCTTTTGGAACATGGAGATCATGCTCATCTTATATACCGAATGGAGCAAGCCCACCATCCCTTTTGCCTCAATGAGGCAAGTCCTCCTACAACACTCACCATGGCTTACATGCCTTGTGTGTTTTGTCTCCACTAGTACTCAACAAAAAAAGGGTATGTTCAACACTATCACACAGCCTCTGCTTTGCACGTCCTGCATGCTGCTTCTTGATGCTATTGGTAAGGGCAGCCATGGAGGATTACATCAAAACCAAAAATGTGCTTGCTGGAGCAGCAGAAAATGCAAGTGTTGGTGTCTCCTCGTGGAGCCTGGTTATGCTGACTGGGTCCTTTAATGCCCTGAATGACACATCCTTGCAGAGAGCTTTGGGATCCTCAGCAACAGTTGAATGACAAATATAACCCTGCACATTTGGCTAAAGTAAATTAGTAACTTAGGGGGGAATAAATGTGTCCTGCAGCACATACTGATTAGAGGTACTTGGGAAAACATAAGGAAATGACGAGAAAGTCTTAAGAGAGTCAAGGGCTAATACAAACTACCTACAAAGCACAAGGAGAGAGAGGAGGCTTTTCAAGCTGTTAGCTGCTCTTCAAAAGAGTAATTCTTTAGGAACTTTAAGCATTTAAGTCTATAGCTTTTATTTACTTCAGGAGTTTCTTTTTACTCACTAAGTATTCTTTATAAATGGAGAAAGTGCATTCTGTACATAAAATCAGAACAGTAAATATAATTCAAGTGTACATTCTTTCACTGTGGCAGTATAGGAAGTTTTGCGTGTTTTGCTTGTTTCTAGTGTAGGTGCCAGTTTTTCACTGTGAGCACTTCAGAGCCCAGGGGAGATGAAAAGAAAACTTCTCTTTAGAGCACAGGTGTTTATAGGTACTCCTAGGTCATAACTTCCCCTTTTTACGGACAGGTATGATTCAAAACTGTTGATATCTTCTGGTGCTCGGAATAACCATGCCCTGAATCCTCACTGTATATTTTTTCCCATGGAAACATGTGCTTTGTCCCAGTGTGACACCATTTGCACAGGTCAGGAAGTTGGCTTTTCAAGAAGGGTAACAGGACAAACAGATAAGCAGTGAATAGAGCCAGGCTATGAAAATGCATTATATTACTGTTTGTCCTTCTTCTATCCTTCCTGTCTTTATGCTTTTTGTGTTGGCAAGCTCCTCTTTGGGGCAAATATTGGCTTTGCCCTCTGCTTTTGTACATCCAGAAAAGCTCTGATCCTTGTTATTTATGATAGCAGAGCTAATATAATACAAAGCACCTCCTCCAGATCCTATTTTTGTTTCAGATTTCAAATATCCTTCCCAAACCTGCAAAGGGTGGCACTGCCTTGACTCAAATGCTAGTAAAATCCTTATTTTCCTTTGCCTTTACCTGGTTCCATGTCCTTTAAATTTCAGGTAACCATAATTACACATAATCCACAAACTTCTTATCTCATATATCCTACAAAACATGAAACCATCCCTATCCAAGATCCCACATTGATTTCCAGGTACAGGACAGAAAGGGCCTGCTTTTGCTTCAATACTTCAGCAGCTTGATTCACCAGTTATAGAAGCCTGCGCATATCCACAGTCGTCAGAACCCCCCTTTTTTCTCTTTTTGATACTAGCTGATGGGCAGATCATCTTCTCTGTGACAATTTTAGCAATTTAATATTGTTTTATCAGGTTCCTGGAAATCAGAATTAGAAGGGTGAAGGGAAGACAGCAAAAAAGGAAGAAAGCAGCAATGGAAGAATAACTAAATCAATGTAGAATATTAATGACGATGTCTAAAGCAAATACAAGTTATATTTCATTGGTTTTCAGTTTTGAAAACAGGTTTTCATCATCATCAAAATGCAAACAATAGTTATAGATAAGAAACATAGATAAGAAGTAGCTCCAATGAGGCACTGGAATGGGGAGCCCAAGGAAGTTGTAAATGCTCCATCCCTGGCGGTGATCAAGGCCAGGTTGGGCAGAGCCTTGGGTGACATGGTCTAGTGTGAGGTGTCCCTGCCCATGACAGGAGGCTTAGAACTGGATGATCTTAACGCCCTTTCCAACCCAAACCATTCTATGATTCTATAAATTCAGCCCAACAGCATGGCCAAGCTGATCTCCTCATCAGTAATCTATAGACTTTAGAAACCACTCAAAAAACTGTTTATTGTTGTAGCAGTTATGAGGTCATTTTCTCTCTTTTTTTTTGCAAATATATCTGTAATTACAAATGCCCTTTGAAGAACTGTTACAACTGGGTTTATCACTTCTAATTCCTAACTAACAATTGTCAAAAGAAATAAGCATCAGAAATGCGGCAGCTTTGGGGTTTTGTATTGTGTTTTCTCACATAATCATTAATTTGAGAAAATAAGCAATGGTAACAATTTGGAGAAACACTCAGGCCTTAATGTGCTTAATTTGCTGAAGTTACTCCTGCCCTTGGAGGGCTGACATAAAATCTATGCATCATTTCAGATGCATATAAGACTGCTTTTTAGATTTAAGTGGTGCCAACTCTTTTCTCAGGCACCTCGCTAGGGTTAGAGGTGATTTCCATCTCGCTGAAGTAATTTAAGACTTAGTAAATCTTTAGCTAAATACTCTAGTTTTCATTTTATAACACAATCCCATTGAATGACTCCATAATTTACTAGTGCTGAAAGTCAATATATTAATTATTGTCAAGGAAAGCAAGAAATTAGTTCCAGCAGGCTCTCATTCAATTTAATGCTAAAAATTGTGATTTCTTTTTGGTTCTTATTCACTGCCTTATCTACAATTAATGGCCACCACCGTCCACAGCATAAGGACCACCCTGCAAAACCAAGATTAACAAATGGAAGTAGCTGCAGACAAATGAGAAGAAATAGCTTGAAAGTACTTCTGGATTTCTTCCTGTAGTAAATTCTACGATAGGTAGTTTAGAATTCCAGGTAAGCTCCTGCTGAACTTGAACAAGCAACTACAATTTATCTGCAATATTAATGCCAATTACGATAGCAATAAGACAGGAGTTATTTTGCAATTATAACTAACAATAACAATCTTATTAGACTGTAGTTGGTGCATAAACATTAGAAATTTAAAGTGTGTAAACAGAAGCTCAGTCATTTCTTTGAGTCAAGTTATTTGAAGCTGATCACATCAAACTAAAAGTGTAACTGATAAACCAAGCTTTTGTTTCACTGGCAGTCCACAATATCAGCTATATTACTCAAAGATAAATATGTTGCTTACTGTTACCTATGGGGAAGAGTCACAAATATCCATCAATATGGATTTTTATATAATTTGAGTCCCAGTATGCTAAGATCTAGATGCTCAAAACCTTCAGTTGCTTCAAAGGTGTTTAGGAACCTGTATTGGTTTGGGCTGTGATAGTTCATTTTCTTCAGAGTAGCTAGCATGGATTTGTGCTGGAAGCAGCACTGATAACACAGGGATGTTTTCATTACTGCTGAGCAGTAATTACACAGAGTCATGGCCTTTTCTGCTCCTTACCCCACCAGTGAGCAGGCTGGGGTTGCACAAGGAGTTGGGAGGGGACACAGCCGAAACAGCTGACCCTAGCTGACCCAAGGGATATTCTAGACCCTATGGTGCCATACACAGCATGTAGAGCTGGAGGAAAAAGAAGAAAGGGGAGACGTTCAGAGTGATGGTGTTTGTCTTTGCCTTGCTGTTCCGGACATGGCTGGACACCTGCATGCCGATGAGAAGTGGTGAATGAATTCCTTGCTTTGTTTTCTTGTGTGTGTGGCTTTTTCTTTACCTGTTAAACTATCTTTATCTCACTTCATGAGTTTTCTCACTTCTACCCTTCCTATTCTCTCCCCCATCCCATAAGCAGCTATTGGAGTTGGGGTTAAACTGCAACAGCACTTTTTGTTGCCCAGCATGGGATTCAAAGTGTTTGAGATAGCAGCAGACTTTATTGCAATGTGCTAGATCAAATTTATAGCTGTTATTAGTGTTGAGCTATTAATAGCAGGCTCCTTTGCTTGCCATGGGGTTTGCTTTGCTTGCCTTACTATACATTAGAGACTAGTGCTTGTTAGTGGCTGTTTTTTGCTTTCCGAGCTTGCTGTACTATTGTGCTGCTTGACATCTTACCTGCTGTGCCTGGGAACACACCAGAACACATCCACACCAGAGCAGGTTCATCTTGAAGCACCTGTGACTGTGGTTGTGTCTGCATCACAGCAGATGTACCTCTGAAGACATTGGGGCCCAAGTCCCTACTAGAGAAGATACACATTGAAGCATCTCTGGCTGTGCATGAGGTTGTGCTGGACCACCTCAAAGCATGTGGATATGGATAAGCCATGGCAGAGCAGGTACACCTCTTAAGTGACTGCAGTCTGTGGATAAGTCCAAGCCAGAACAAGGGCAAAGGGAGGAGTTCACTGCAATGTTAAACTCTATGGTCTGACCCAAGGAGACCAGGGGCAGAGACTGTAATAGAGATGCAAAGTTTCATAACCCTGCTGTCACATCCTTGTATCAAGCAGTAGTGGCTGCATAAATTCTGTTGGGTATTGGACGTTTATAATAATTTTGGCAAAACTTGGTTCCTTAGCTGCCAGATCACCACTGCATCTTTAATTCTTAACTGTAGTGAGTATTGAGCATAAAAATGATGTGGGCACATGATATCAGAAGCTTGTCCTATGAAATAAGTTCTGACAAAAGCCTTTGTCTCATGCAGAGGTGCACAGATGCCTCATGAAGGAAAGTGAGCTCCCTGGTTTCATCCAGGTCAGTATGTTTAGCCTAGTTATTTCACAGAGATGATGCTGCTAAGAGAAAGCCTCAGGTGTCAAAGGAAAGTGTGAAACTTTGGAGGCCTCATACAGTTGTCCTTGTTTCTCTTCCACAAAAACACCCTTGTCTCCAGCCAGGGACCACTTGAAGAGACATCTGTTTCAACATTACACCAAGAGAGTCCCATCACAAATGGCACCAGGCTGGCTTCAACCACCCTCACCATTCCTAATAGAAAACAGGTAGACTATTGGGAATTATCATAGATTAACAAGAGGGTATGGAAAAGGACAGCAGAAGGCAAAAGACAGACCCAAAATAGACAACAAAATAAGAGAAGAGCAGACCAGTGTGCAGAAAGAAGACATTGGGTGCAAGCTGCTCCTATTGTAGCTTCATGCTTCAGTCTGGATAATGAGTTATTTGTTGTTTGTTAACTCCAGAGAAATTGTGTGACAGATTGTGCTGCAGATGTCTAAAGGATTTTCTTTCTCATCAGCTTTGCTTTTGGGGAAGAAAAATGAAGTGGCAAAAAAAATATATTGTTGATAGTTACCAAAGTTATTCCTGGAAGCAGAAAGTGTTAAGAAGTTATGACCTGGAAAACAGAAATGGGTAAATTTTTAACGTGGTGTTATATCGTTTCATGCAGCAATAGATCTGCAGAAGGTTAAGAGGGCATTGCAGTCAGAAGCTTTAAAACATTGTAATTGGGAAAAACTGAAATTATACATTGTTTTTGTAAGCTTTTCTGTGGAAGAAAAAAATTTATTATTATTATTAAAATTTTTCTAACTGCAGAAAAAATCAGAGATTAAATAAAAATCATGGGAATACCATAAATTACAAGGCAATTGGAATGCAACTTTCGCACATTTTAATATATACATATTGACATGCAGTTCTGAGAAAACAACATAATTTGTGGGGTTTTGGATTAATTTTTTGATGACTGGTGACCTAGTTGAGAAAAGAAAACTGACAAACAGAACAGGTAAAAGATAGATAGAAAAAAGTGAATGGAAACTTCCCAGAGGTACTTCAAATTAGAAACATGATGACAACTTTGAAGTTCTTCCTTCCTTCTTTCCCTCTTTCCTTCCTTCCTGAAAGGTTGGAAGGGGGATTTGAGCAACCTGGTCTAGTGGAAGGTGTCCCTGTCCATGGCAGGGGGTTGGAACTAGATGATATTTAAAGCCCTTTCCAGCCCAAGCCATTCTATGGTCTGGGCTGAATCAAAGTCTCTTTCTGGTTAAAGTCATTTGTCTGTGCAATGCTAATACATCATTAGTCTTTGCCACTTCTGTCTTAGTGAAAGAGTACACCTGTATAACTTGCCTCACCAGAGATTCTCAGAGTTTTTAACTGAAATATGCTTCAATGATCTTGCCAATACTTCTTTCCTGTTTATTATCAAGGTCCCTGCTACATCTTCCAACATCACACCATCACTGAGCTTTACGTTATTTTTCCTCAGACATGAATCTGGGCAACCTCCTCTAGCTGACCTTTCTTGAACTACATGAACTTGAGAAGATCCTTTCCAACATCTGTGATTCTATGATTCTGTACCAGACAGTGTTAATATTGAAAGCAAGCCAGTTTCTCAGTGGCATCCCATTCCACAAGTACTCCATGGATCAGATCTTGTCATTGGTATGTTGATGCCTTCACTGGGCTTACAGAAGACATGAGATTTAACTAATCAGCTTGTTATCTACCCACTTACTCTTCCTGGTCACACTGCTGTGGTAGACAGTGAATTGCAATGTAGTAGTCTCAGCAGTACAATTGATTTTGCAGGCAGTGTCCCATGATACTGCTCTTCCTGGCAGCTGGGACCATTCCCATGCAAAGCTCTGACTCAGCCACTTCTTCAGAAACTGAAAATATATCTGCAGTTATGTTTGCATTGGAGTGTTTGTCATGGAGTCCTGCTTTAGATTACCTGGGTCAGCAGTGGTAACAAGGTCTGGAATTAAGCACAGGTCCAAATACCCAGAGTTTCTTTACACTGGAAATAACTGCACAGCTGAGCAACCAGCTACATGGCTGAAACAAGTGCCTGATTTGAATATTGTAGGCTGAATTCCAATCTCAATAACACCAGAGGAATAACTCCTGGGAAAGCAACAATGTAAATATGGACCACAAAATATGTTCTGTGTACGGAGGGAAACTTGATGGAATTTTTATGACCATAAATGTGATTTTGTCAGCAGAGGAGAAGACTTAAGTATATTTCATGAGCCTTAGTCCTTTCTGATTGTCTAAATGATCTGAATGGTGGTGATAACTGTAGAGACACCTGATCACAAAGACTGATCCTATGTGTAGAACGTACTGCATTGTTTTACATAAATAAAATAAGTGAACAGAGTGGAACCAATACTTCGAGGCACAAGAGATACTTCAGATTTAGTAGCATTGATTAAAGCATGATTGTTCAATATCACACACAGGGGAATCATAACTGTTTTCAGGAAGAATAAAATATCGTATGCAATATCTGAGAAATAAGACAAGAAAACAAAACCATTAAAACAAATGCTAGGAATCAGCCAGAACTTTTTATGACCAGTGCATATAAGAGCACAGAAGATGAGAGTGAGGGTCATTAAGGTATGCTCCTCAGTATAGCATACAAATTGCAGCCAGTGTCATTAGGCTGGGACCCTTGTTCTTGGGTTCAAAACAAAGAGAGTTACACAGTCTAGGTTCTGCTCATGAGTCTGACTAAAGTACTTAGGTGATGATTTATCCTAAATACATTCTGAGATAAAAAGAGAGTTGTCCCAGATTCCCTCTGTAGACATTTGGATAAGATGGACTCAGATATATATACAGAATCATAGAATCATCTAAGTTGGAAAAGATCCTTAAGTTCATTAAGTCCAACCATTACCCCTTGACTGCCAAGTCCACCGCTAACCCGTGCCACTAAGGACCTTACCTACAGGTTTTCTGAACACTTTCCAGGTAAGGTGATTCCATCGCTTCCCTGGAAAACCTGTTCCAATTCCTGATTAACCTCTCAGTGAAGAAATTTTCCTAGTATCCAGTCTAAACCACCCCTGGCACAGCTTGAGGTTGTTACTTCTCATCTGTAGATGGCAGACTGGTGTCTAGAGACATTATTTTCCAATTTCTTATTATTATCTCTTTAATAAATACTTATTTTTACCATTTTTTTTCCAAGTTCTTTATTTTTATGATAATGACTTGTATTTTTCAGTGGACTGTACAGGGACAGCTGAAGAGGCTTTAGCTCACAGCTGTCTCCTGTGCTTTTCTGATCTGGGTAAACAGGTCTACAGCTGACGACAGCTTTAGTACTGATTAAGAAATGCCTGAATTACATGTTTTACAGCATTGTGTATGAAAAAATCCTCAACCCTGTTCTCTTTAATATGCTGGGCTACAGTCTGCAGCATTTTCTCAGTCAATTCAGGAGATGTTCAGCTCCTCTTCCAAGGAGCAGAGGCACCTAACTTAAGAAAGATGAACAGGCATCTGTCCTGGGTACATCGTGGGAATCTAACACATTTTGGCTTTTCCATTAAGTAAATCTATGGAGTAAGATGAATCCAGACCTTCTCAAGAGATTCCTGCATGGCACAGGCATTTCTTACACATCTTCCCCTAAGAAACATGACTGTGTACTTCTAAGTCCATAAGTCCCATGTATATCTGTCCTAGGACAAAGCTAAATCCTTGGGTGTGTGATCTCACAGCAGAATCCAGAGTGCTGAAAGAGACCTGAAATATTAGTAAGAATGATGGATTCAAAATGTCTGTTTCATGTCTCTAACTTGCATCAGTCTATTGTAAGTGCTTCCTTTCTTCTGCCAACTACAGAAGGAGCTTTGTCATCCCACTATATCCTCTGAACATGGATGGTAAGGTTGTGAAGCAGATGGGAGGAATAGCTGTCTCCCTCACTTCTATACATTCAACAGCCTCTTTAATATGTTAAAGAGGAAGAATAACTGTTGCAGAGCAGAGCTATTTAAGTAGACAGCCTAACAAAGCAGTGCGGTGTTGAGGATGGGTAGGAGGTGTTTTCTTGTCTCTCTCTGGTCTCTCATACCCCTAAAGATGTGTCCCTCCACACAGCTTTTTTGTGTAAGCGGAAATAAAAACGCAAGGAGTTACCCTGAAAATACTTCACCTAATCTCATTTCCTGCCAGCATTTTGCTACCTCATCAGAAGCAACAAGCAGTCTCAGGCAATACAATCATAATATTTTCCTAAGTGCCATGTGTAGCATTACAAAATCGAGGACAGGCATATCTTACTATTTATGTTTGAGAGCTTAGTTGTGAACCTGTCAGATTCTCCTGAAGTATTTTTTTAAAGGGAAAATAACAATACTTAGCATTTATATAGCACAGAACTGTTCACTCCTATAGGACTTTTAAGTTATTACCTAATCAATCCTCACAGTGTTTCTGTGCAGCAAATATACATTTCTATCCCCATTAGAAAAATTCTCGACACTATATAAGAAAATATGCACTTTTGCAATCGCTAACCAGCTTAACTACACATACAAAGTTTGGATAAACATTCAAGCTGAAATTCTTTGCTTAAACCAGTGAGAGTTTTGAGATAAACATCAGTAGTGTCAGACCTTCAAACTCAATATGCTGCATTGTTCATACAAGAAGAGCCAACACAAGCCACACTTCTTAGAGGTTCCTGTTATTATAAACTACATCTATATGGCTAATTGAAAAAGGGGTGTAGCTTGGGTAGTAGGATTAGAGGAGTGTTTAGGGCCTAGGAAACTAAATCTTGTCACTGCTTCTGATTGGGATAGGTTTCTGAAACTTAACACTGCTGACAAGAGCTGCTTGTTGATGTACAGCAGAACTGAGCTGGGATTTTGCTGACAAAGAGACAGTGGTGACAGTGTTGAAGCACTGTTTTATCTAGTAGGAGAAAAGCAGCCCGAAGTACAGACTTCTTCCAGTCTGGTTAAAAACAGAGATGGACCAAATACAACTCCAGGCTGAATATCCCTCAACTTTCCAATTAAAATAATGTGTTTAGAAGCCTTTAAAATATTAAACTTTTCTTTTTTAATTCCACCTTCTGCTGGTGCTACAACATTTGGAGCTCTGGACCTACATGTCTGATTTTATTGACTGAAGAAAACTAGTATAGTAGAGGCTTTGAGGGAAATAATATGTATAAGAGGATTTTTGTATAAAGAAGAGGCTTATTATTTTTGCCTCTTCATATTTTGTTAAAAGACTTGTGATGGCAACTTACAGATGTAATATATAGAGGAGCTCTTAATGCAGCTTACAAGAAAGAAATATCTAAATTCCAGGCAAATGTCTTCTTTAGTTGAGTTGTATATACTTAAGTTGACTAAACATGTTAACAGCAATAAAATGGAAGAGGACTCATATCATTTCATATGAGATCATCAGACAGCAATAGCCTCCTTCCTTTCTTATTTTCCTAGTCCCCTAAAACATCTACCCTGCCAGAGACTTGTAAAGGAAAATTTGTAAGCACTTTGCTATCACAACATCGCAACCTCTCAGAATAGTTGAGATTGGAAGGGACCTCTGGAAGTCAACTTGTCCATTCCCCCTACTCTAGCAAGGCCACCTAAAGTTGCTCTGGATCCTGTCCATTTGGCTTTGAAATATCTCCTAGAATGGAGATTCCATAAATTCTCTGGGCCAGTGCCAGTGCTCACTCACTCCAATTAAAAACGTTCCTGATGTTCAGGTGGAACATCCTGTGTTTATCTCTTCTGTGCTCTCATTCTGGAGTGGAGCCCACTCAATAGTGCCTTTATCAAGCCTATTTCATGGATATCACAAAATCAGGGAATCAAAGAATAGGTAGGGTTTGAAACCCCCCTGCTAGGGGCAACGACACCTCACACTAAATCATGTCACCCAAGATTATGTCCAACCCTCCCTTGAACACTGCCAGCTATGGAACATTCACAACCTCCCTGGGCAACCCATTCCAGTGCCTCATCACCCTTACAGTAAAGAATTTCTTCCTCAGATCCAAGCTAAACTTCCC
>JASSUY010041600.1:0-13542 GCA_032466535.1 Forpus xanthops
ACTGTTCTTATCTCAACCTGTGGGAGTTGCATTCTTCTGATTCTCCTCCCCATCCCCTCGGACTGAGGAAGAAAGAGGGGAGTGAGTGAGAAAGCAGCTGCATGGGTTTGAAAGCCTCAAACCACAACAAGATTCTAACATCTGGAGTTTTGTTAGCTTGATCTGGGAAGCAGCTGAACTAGTGAAGTTTGTGGTTTTGTACATTACTACAGAAATATTACATAAGGGCAGCTTGTCCTGTCTTCTGCCTCCCCAGCTGCAGCTTTTGCATCCTTCCACTACACTTTTACTTCTTCATCTGCTTCACACATAACACAGCCTCACCATTTGCTCACAGCTTTATCTGATGAGCCCTACCAGTTTGATATTCAGCTAGAGATATGCACGCACTGATTGGCAGGTGACAATCACCGTGATGCACATAACAACCCGGAAAGTGGTTCCTTTCCTCTGGAGCAGTTAGATGTGATGTTCAGCTTGCATTTTCCTCTCATGGGCTTTACTTCAGGCCTGCCTTCTCTACTCAGCCCTTGTAGCTGAGTAGAGAAGGTCTCTGAAACTGATTTCAAAAAAAGCCCCATAAAAGTCATATTTTTCTCTTTATAAGTTTCCTAGTCTTGTGTTTGAAAAAGAGAAAGTAACTCCCAGAAAATAAATAGTGTGGAATTTCTATTGCTTATTCTGTAAAGCCACTGTAGACCAGGGAGCTCTCTAACAAAAAAAAACAAACAAAAAAACCCCACACTTTTCAGCACTATATGTGTAGGGCATGAACAACAAAAAGCTGAATCATGAATAACTTTGCTGCCAGGAGCGGAGAAGAGAACTTACTGGCTGAGAAGAATGAAGTTTATTATATTGCAAGAAATATGCAAGAAAATCAGATTTTGAAGGAAGACAACAATACTCACTGCAAAAGCTCTATAAATAACTGCTTTAGTGTTTGCTGGAAGAACTGAAAAATAAAATGCTCAACTCATGAGTTGTTTAATTCTTTGTGAAATTAATGGCCATTTCACATTAATTTTTTTATAAATCAAGCACTAAAACTCAATCATAACATTTAGCTTAAATCACATTAGTCCAGATAGCCCTCACTTTTTACCTTGGGTATTAATTTTGTTGCAAGTAGCAGTTGAGATAACTGTTATCTACACTGATATGCATAAAAATAAATTCTATAGGCAGATAGTATTGCTATTGAACATATACTAATAAAAATAATAAATACATATATTGCTAAAAGCGCTTGATATGGAAAAGATGGAAAGAAACTTTAAAATGCCAAATGGGAAAAAATCATAACCAACGTTTTTCAAATCTTCGTTAGTAATTGCCACTTATTCCGAGACAAATTCCTAGCACATTAAAGAAAAGAGGTCTTGATCTCTTGCTAAATGGCACTGCTATTGTGAATTTGACTAAGAAGGTTACCATTATTTCTTCTAAATCAGAAGCCAGAAGTGCAAAACAGGACTTCTGACCTCCCTAGCCCTGTTTTAACATCGAATTTAGCAGGTCAAACTTAGCAGTCAGAACTGCAACAAAAATATTTTGGTCTGGCATCAGATTTTTCTCTTACTTCCTTACTATTCTTTTAAATCGTTGATAATAGAGGGATTCCAGCAAATATGTTTAGATTATAAGAGAAATCCACAGCAACATGAAAATCCATAGTTTCCAGAAGTCTCATCTCTTGGATGAGACTCCTCAGACTTCCCAAAGGGGAGAAAGATGCAGCAAACAATTGGGAAGCCTCCTTCAATAAAGCCTTTTTGTATTCTGTACCTCGAAGTTACTGCCTCTTATCTCCCCATACTTAGACCATGTTTCTCTCTTTTTTAAGTGGAAACACCTGAGCAGACCTGGTACCAGTGGGGGTGCTGGGGAACAAGTGTGCAGCTGCCATGCTGCACATCGGAGTAGGAGGAAAGCGCCTACTCCAGTGTGTTGGCAGGGATCAGTACAGAATGCAGGGATGCAATGTATAGCCAGATTAATTAAGTGTTCCCATCTCTTCTTTGGCTGGGACGTTTGTATCATATAAATTTCAACATAGCCCAGAAAATAGCAACAGTGAGGTGTGGGAGGGAAAAGTGATCTTCAGTAATTCTTATGATTTTTTAAGACTAAACATGACTAAATGAAAACTGTTTTTTGTAACACACTAATTTCAGAATTCACTCACTGAGTAGAAGTCTTTTACTGTACACAGAATTGAATGTACTGCATATGTTCCATTATACCCACACATGTATTTTTACCTGTCCGTAGCATTCTCTCTCCCATTCTCTATGTATACCTTACAAAACCAGTATATATTGAAAATAAGTCCACACTGCGCAGTTCTGACATTCTCCATAAGCTGTAACAGGTTCCAGTTCTGGTCTCAACCCTGTCCTAATATCCACATTTCATTTTTCAGTGTGCAATGTCATTACTTTAATATACTTCAGGGATTAGGATAACCTAGAAGGTTACTGCAGGAATGCTAACGATGTCTCATGCAGAAGTTTAGGAATCTGGCCTAGTTTAGGAATCTGGCCTAGCATGGCATTATAATTTCAAAGGGTTTACACCAACATAAATCAAGAGTCATCATGCTGTGACTATATAAATATATATTCATTCCTATGAATGCAAAATGGGTTCAATCTCTAGGCATATGCACATCTGTTAAATGGTATGGTAATCTTGTTCTGTGCAAAAGTACAAAATGAGGGGAAAACACAGACAAATATGTACAAAAAAAACTTGATGGTTAACTGTGTTCCCTCTACTGTCTACATAAATCCATCTATATTTTCTAATGAATATGGCATAATATTTAACTTTCATGCAGGAATGAAGCAAGACATAGCTTTAATAGTGTCTGCGAAGTGATATATAAGTGCAAATGATTGATAAAGCCAGTGAATGGTGAAGAGCCAAAGAATATTTCAACTAAGAAGTGATTAAACCAGGGACCTTTAGGGAAAACGCTTCACTTAGAGCTTTTTCATAATTCACAAATGAGGAATTGTTGAGCAAAAGTAGCTTTTTCATATTCATAGATAATGAGAAAAAGGAATAATTTAACAGCAAGTAGTTTATGTATTTCCCTATCATTTGAGGTATAATGAGATAGACACACGATCAGTAAATATTACACAGTGAAATCACTAGATTTTTCCTTCTTACTATTAATTTATAATCTCTTTTCTTTGACTACATTCTGTGGGCTTGTACTATTTAGTGGCATTTAATACTGCAACATTTCCCTCACTTCTCAAATGTCTCAAATCAATAAATTCTTGGCTAATAAAATGCATTTATAAAGCATAAGTAAAAGAGGGGTTTTCTTAAAAGAAGGTAACACAGAAAAATTCGTAATTCCAGAATTAAATCTAACTTTCTTTGATCCAGTAACATCTTTAGAATTCAAGGGCTTTAAAAATTGCTTAATGTAATTTATAGTCACAGCAGCAAATTCTCTCAAAGAATTTGTTTTCAGAAAACTGTAACTGTGTAAACTTTATCACCCACACAAAATCACACTGGCTTTCAGAAAGCTGCAGTTTCAGTGTGGAAGATACTTTTTGCCTTTTGTGTTTCACATAATTTTGTTTATTTTGAGTAGATGCAGCTTTCTCTGCAAGGATCGTTAAATAAGGATTTGTTTTCAGAAGCTTGACTGGGACTTAACCCACCAATTTTGTCTTGATGGTACAGCTTGCCACCTAATTTGAAAATGCACTTAAAAGGTGATTATGGAATAGAATCACTTATATCTGATTAAGCAGTTTTCCACAAAATCCCGAGGAAGTTTTCCACAAGGCAAACTTACAAGTTGGAGGAGTAGCAGGAGACAAGGGGGAAGAACAGAGAAGAGGGGCAAAGTCATTCTTGACATGATAGAAAATACATATTGACACCTCCACATTTCCATCTATCATGGTGAAAATTCTGCTGCCTGCCATTGTGTAGATACTTTACAGCCATCACTGAAAGAATTTAAAATAAGACTAGTCTGCAGTTCTTCCATAGTAAGGATTTTGGTGAGTGGCAAAGATGACATGAGAAGAATACTTAAAATGCAGAAGAATAAAAGATTAAATCACTTCCCCACTGTCTCTTCAGAAAAATTGAAGCAGGAGGTTTCTCTCTGCAAGTGCTTTGGAGTGAAGTGACATCTCTCTTTCCAGGACAACATAAGGACCAGTCCATTTTTAAACGAGATGGTGCCAACCTAATATTTTAGAAGACTGCCTTTGCAGGCTGGTGATCACAGCACAGGGATGTAGGAAATCCAGTGTAGGACAAAACTGAGCCCAGAGACCTTCAGATGATTTATCAAAACTGAATTTTTGTTTTCTAACCAGCCTAAATATCACACACAGTAGTGTTTAATCTAACTCCCCCATTCAAAACATTTTCATTGGTTTTGTATACATTTAAGCAGTGCTAAACCACTTGTTTATGACAACCACTGTGAAAGAACCCCTGGGAAAATTAAAAGCTTTTTTGCTTTTGGTCTGAGATTCAGATTTTATCTAAAAGGTGAATATCGCAAGAAAAATTTTTGTTATAATAATAATATGCCACCATTACTAATTACTATCAGCAGCTATCTTTACTAACTTAGAGATGATAAGAATAAAAGAAGGAACCATAAATCTTAATGTTTTAGGGAATAGGTAAACTCAATATAAAGTAAGAGTAGAGTATGAAAGAGCTCAAGATGTGAGTAGCATCTTCAAATGAAGAGTCACTACAAGAGAAAACGCTATTAAGATTACATTTGAAGATTAGAGGAGTATGGAGATTGCAGGGTTTCGGTTGCACTTTTGCCAGGATTATTTTATGTACATATGTGAGCTGTATATGTACAAGGATTGTTAAATGTAGTAAAAGAAGGAAAGAAGTTTCTACGAAGCTCTGAATGTACAGATTCTTGGCCTCAATGACTGCAGATCAAATATCTGTAGGACATTAATCGAACTTTTCCATGGCTTTCAAGCTGACAGTTTAATACAGGCAATACTCCTGTTCAAACAGAAATTTTGACATAGGTTAAGCCTATTAGCAACGATTGTCAATCATGTTGCAAACTTCTTTCAGCTAAACACATTCCAGAGACTTTAAATACATTTAAGACTTATGTTATGCCCAAGGTTATTTTAATCAAGCATCTAAATAGGACCTTTAGTATTATAGATCTCAGTGCCAGGAACATGTCCTTCTGTTGTGGGTTTAGAACAGGGCAAAAGCACAGCAGCCTACATCTGTCAAGTCCTTTCTGAAGTGTGCAGTGGAAGCATGTCACCACACACAAATTAGTGGTTACCTTCACCAAAACCCAGAAACAATATTAGAAGTAGACAGGGTTGGGGTTTTCCTCTCCCTCCTAAATTCCAATATTGCTGTGAATGTCTTTCTGTGCAAAGTAAGTATTATTCATCAAAATACACAGCTAGCAGAACAGCTCAGAAGTTATTGCACAACATACTCTACATTTCCAAAGTGGGCACAGGCACTCCTTAGATAAAGCACAGTTGCAGCAGTGACCGGAAAAATATACAGAAGCATAAACTGTATTGTTAAAGGTTTTAGTAAATCATGAGAGCCTTAAAGTTGTTTGGGGATTTTTTGCTCAGTGCTGTTAATGGCTGCTGACTCTTCTGTAATCAGATAGAAAGCACAGGGCAAATTCAGTAACTGGATGGTTGTGGGCAGGTTCTAATCTTGCCACTTACACACATATTTATGCTTTTGAGGGAAGTTTTTGTCTCCAAGGGAGCTGCCAAAATCAGTGTGATTCCTTAGCTGGATCACTGGAAATTCAAAGGTCTTCCTGTATAGCCAGCAACAGAAAATATAATTATGGGAAAGTGATTTAAAATTCAGTTCTAAGAAAATTTTTTAAGAGCAACATCCCCTAACTACACTTCCAACTCCATGGCACTCAGACAAAAATAGAGAAAAATCATTCCTAAACAACAATTACTATCTTACTCCACAAGGCTTACATGGATCAGCTAATAATATAGGAAACACGATGGTGTTTTCCCTTTTTATGCACTCAAATACATGGAAAAAAAAAACCACAAACAAAGAATAAACCCAGATTTAAAAAAAAAGCAGCAGGGTTCAGAGAAACAAAGAATATTCAGTAAGAACATACATTTTGAAAATCATAAATTTAGATAACGTAATGATTGCTGAAACTCCAGGGTTTTGGGTTTTTTTGAGACCCTTGTTTCATTCATGTATTAAGCATAGCAACAAAAATGGGATTGCTGACCATTCATAGCTCTATCTGTCAGAGTGTAAGTACTGGTAGTCAGTTTGGGCTGCTTTGGAATGCTAAGGGTTCTGGATGAGACTTGGTTATTGCTGACAACCTTGCTTATGATCAGGTTAGATTAATTTGAGAGACTTCCTACAACTTTCTAAGGTGTAATGAAGCAGACCATTCCCCATTTTCTCACAAGACATGCCATACATCCAAAACATATGCTGCCTTATGTCATCAGTAGTCTTTGCCCACCAAAGTGAAGCAACTTGACATCCTAGAAAGCTTTATGCAAAAGACTAAATTCTTCAAAAGTCATTAATATACAGTATATATACAAAATTATCTAGTGTACTATACTGCTGAAGTTCAATGTCAGTATGGGTTAGAGTTTTCATATGAACTGTATTAGACAGCAAGACAGAATTATTTTCAATGAAATCTTCAGGGAATCCTTCAAGAAAGTGGAAACAATGACTCTGAAGATTCATTTCAGTGCCAGCTAACAGGAATCTTAAAGATTTTTCTATGTTACACATATTGCATTGCACAGCTGATTTGAAAGCTAAAAATGTGCCCATGAGTAATACCCTGTAAAACAGTTTTATTTATAAAAAGTAGAAATGCATTTCAAATGGGTTGATAAATAGAATGAAAAATATGTGCTGTGAAATGGGGAACACCTATGCACTAAAAACAGATTAATAAGTTTTGATTAGTCTATTTGATAAACTCAACTTCAGCATTCAGTAACTATGTAACTGATTTAAGACAACAAAAGGAAAGCAAGTGGGTGTTGCTTAATCATGAGAGTAACTACCTGGTCATAGCTTTAAGAAAAATTCTTCAAGAATTTATCTAGGTTACTAACAAATAAAACTTTATTCCTAAATACTGTTATAATTTAATATAAAATAATTTCTAATGTTGATTAAAAAATATGTAAAAACATGCAAAAAGCTACAATTTTCAAAGCATGGTTACACAAAAAGACTACAGAACGCTTTGTGCTTTGCTACTGAATACAGAAACTATTTTCTTCTAGATAAATACTACCAATTTCTTTCACACATGCTGGCCTATGGACATGATCTCCACAGAGCTCTAATAACAGATCACAGTGTTTGCAGACACCATCCAGCTATACAGCCCAATCATTGCATAAAACACAGAACAAAATAAAACTGTGGAAAAGGAAAAGCTGTATTAGTTGCAAGTGTATCTTTGAATCCATATGGCATCTGTAACCTGCAGATCTGCGATATTTACAAACTCATTAACTAAGCAACTCTCTGTTTCTGTCTCTTTCCCCTAACACCAATCTGCTTTAAATCTCCCTGAGACAATTCTCTGGAGAGCCCCATCGTATACCTCAGGTTTACCTCATAAAGTAAATTTTTTTTCCCAGTGTGCACTTGCCTGCCTGAATTGACTGAGGGCCATCGCAGTTTGTCCCTCCTGCAGCCACAGATGGACCTTCTGGATTCAATCCTCAGAGCTGAAGCCAAAAAAAAGAATGATACATATTTGATTTTCTGTCCTTTTTACACGTTAAAGGGTATATTTCTTTTTGATGGAGAACTAGCACTCTATTCCAAGACTGTATATATTTGTGAAGTCTGCTTGATCTACATCACGTTCAAGTTTTAATGATAATTTTGAATTATAGATGCATTTCTATGCTGCGTTCCTCCTGTCAGCTTTACACCTATAGGGTACCTCGGAGAAGAGAAATAATGCTTAGCACACACTGTATAATTTATTTTCTACAAGAAAAGCACATAATCATTTTCGTTTTCTTCTTTTTCTTTTGTCACACAAACTTAACAATTGCCTTGTATTTCTGGCTGATACTTTGGAAAAAAGTTAGATAATAAAAATTTTCTTAAGTGTGTCATCAGTCTCAGTGTCACTAGCACTGTTATGCAAGGCTGTTTGAAAGAGGTTTAAGAGCTGAGGGGGGAAATATAGCCTTTGCAGAAAGTGCATGCGGATCTATCCTTCTCCTGCAGGATTTTACCTATTCTGATGAGCTGGGTAATCTGAATGACTCCTATAAATAGACAGCTTGCCAAAAACTATGCTTCTATTATTAGCTGTTAGATAGATGACAACTAATCAGCATTCACTTATCTAATTGCACTGCATCTGGGTTCTTGAGTCCTCTGCAATTGTGTCTTTTAAGAGAGGAAAAATGGGAAAGGAAAGCTCTGCTAGTCTTATTTGCACATCATTGCCAAAATCATGATTTAATAGCAATAAAATTTTCAACAGCAAGGCAATTTTTGCCTGTTTTTGTCCCAAAGTCATATCAAGTGAACCTGAATCAATGATAAATGTCTACATTAAAACCATCATTGCTAATAGTATTCTATATCATTCGTCTTTTGTTCAGTGTGACCAAATTACAATCAGCACATGACTACAGCTACTTGTGATTAATGATGGTTTTACTTAGTAACTGACAGTGAAGCTTCTGGGAGGAAAATGGTAATATATTTCAAAATTTCAAGCTATAATTTTTTTGGGGAAAAAGCTCTATTTTCAGAGCTGCTAATGTATCTGTTGGTGTTTTTGCCACCATGAAACAGAAGGGTTTAATGTTGCTTAAATTTTGAAGGTGTTATTCCCCTCTTCTCATCGTAGAAGTTTTTGCTTAGGAGCTCTTAAATCCTTTACTGGCTATACACAATAATTCAGAAGAACTGGAGTGTACGCAGGGAAGAGTGTTGCAACTACTCAGAAAAAAAAAAAAAAAATAATGACCTGGAATAAGGTCTCTCTGAGAGCATGGTAAATTAAAAAATTATAGATAACCTTTATGAATGAATTAGAGAGTAGACTTTGTGAAACACAGGAGGAAAACTGTAAAAAGCCTTCACTTGGGAAAGGCTGATCTTGATAAGGTCAGAAGTGGCTAAAAGCCTTTTCTACAATCTGATGGCCACTCAGCAGCTTTAGGCTGCTCTTTCTTAGTCTTGCACAGATGTTCACATGAAAACAAGCACTCCTACTGACAATCTCAAGAGCCTTAACAACAAGGAGACTTCCCAAGCCTCTTGCCCGCAATTATTTTGATACAGAGCAGCTGGGCAATGTATGAAAGACCTGTGTTGCCATTGCCAAAACTATTATAAGATTGAGAAAACTCTGTTTGTTGAAACATTATTCTGTTGAACCATATCAAGGCTGTAATTATTCAAAATTGAGAATGAAGTATCAAAAAGGGTATGTGTTTTAGTGGAACACTCTGCAGCATTTATCAAAGACTAATGGTTACTTTCTACCCCTTGAAGGAAAAAGCAAAATCCACCTCTGCTTCACTGGGAGCAAAGTTCTGACTCAGAGAAACTTTTTGGAAAGCCTTTATGAAGAACTTCGTGAAAAGCTCAATCTGAAGGCAAAACCCTGGTGCTAAATCAGCTCACTGGCAAAACACCAATGGGCTTCAGCCAGTCTATCATTGTACCTTAAATCTCCCTCTGCAAGAAAAGAAAGCTTTTTTAACATCTTATTCACAAACTTCAGAACACATGCAGAGCAAGGAGAAGAACATATGAGTTGCCTCTGTGGTCTTTTCCTCAAATAATTTTTCTGTCTCTATTTTCTGATAAGTTAATTTGGGATAATAACATTTACCCTGATTCATGCAACTGCATTAACAATTTTATGTTCACAATATCAGCATGCAACCTAAATATGTGACTACTCATACTGGATTTTCATATGGATCAGCTATATAAACCTATAAAATTAGGTATTCTTCTCTCTCTCCTCCCTTCCTTTCTCTCTCTCTCTCTTTCTCTTTTGCTTCCTTTCTCTTTACCTCCGCACACATTTTTAAAAAATACAACTGGAAAGCATAAATACTTTTTCCATTTCAGAGCAAGTGAAGAAAACATCATTATCCACTGCACTTTCATAGCATTTGGCCTTCTTTCAAAGTTCCTGACAGCCAATACAAAAAACAATCAATGAGCTAATGAAGTACTGCTTTCAGTTTGTGGCATTTTGCTTACATTGAAATTGTACTGGGAGGATAATTAATACCAGTTTTTACATGAATGCTATGAGTAACATGTAACTAAAAAAATATAATTTCTAAAACTAATCAGCTGATCTTTTAAAGTGAAATCTTATTTTGCCTAGAAAATGATATCCAGGAGTTCTGGAAAGCTGCTGAATACAGAAGAAATTTTGGTCCTCTTATTCTTTTGTTTTAATTAATAAAGTAATTTAAAATGTTTTCCTAATGGTAAAGTCACTTGGGATCTGTACATCAATCCAGGATTTTTTTGCATGTGGATGGTCACTGTTATTCTAACTCCACTAAATTACGTTATTAGGCATGTACAGAAGAAGCTGGGTTGTCTGCTTAAAACATTTGAGTTACCACTAAAGCTGATGCAGATCACAGCACAGCTTACTTTTTCAAATCTCAGGAAGAATTTAAAGCTGCAGAAATGCAGTCATACAAATTAGTAAGACATTCTTGTAAACTGAGCAGATTTGATCTGCAGATTATTGAAACACTTTTGTATTACAGAACTCCTCAGATTAAAATTACTTCAGTTAATCATGTTTCCTTTAAAAATTAAAAGCATCTTTACCTTGCATTGCTAAGTTCTCAAACTGTCACATAGTAACACAAATATGACATAGTTAAAAATAGATATTTTGCTATTAGAACTATTTATATAATATTTATTTTTAGTTTACAAATTCATTTATTTTAATATACTTTTAATGAGATAAAAATTGACAATGTAGGCTAGTGCATAAAAAAAACTATAGATGTTGCCTGCAACTATATTTATGAAGATAATGAATACTTCATGACATACAGACCTCATTGCAAATCCATAGAAAGCGATCTTTGCAATGATTCACAGAAATCTAAATCTCCAAACTAAATAATGGAAGTTTACATCTATTTACTTATTCTGATTCTCCCATTTATAGTTTTACATGCAATAGAATATGTGAAAAGCACACTCTTCTCCTTCTGATGCAGCTATTCATGATGACTTTGCTTCACCTTTTGTAGCAAGGACATATTACATCATCTTAGGACATAAAGCTTTTTCTCCAGGATTAGTTAGAGTGTAAACTCCATGGTGATTAGGTCAGAATCTCAATTTAGCACATCTGAAAAATTCTACCAGCTGCATTTTCACACTTTCAGACATCTATTACACTTCAGTTCTGCAGGCATTTTTCTTCTCACAATTAACCTAGTGGGATCTTAATCATGTAGTTTGTCAAGATCAGTCTCGCTTTTCAGTTTACTGCTATATTAATTCTCTGACATTTAATACTTTATATTAGTCTATAAGAATAAAAAATAGATTAATAATAATAGTATAAACTTATTTGGTAAATATTAAATGATTATTATTAGTTAACATAATATCAGCTAAACTGTCTATCACAAGATAGCATGCTATAACATGGTAAGATTTGGCTTCCAGATTAGCTATTGAGCACATAATCAAAACAACAGGTTGTAGACTGATAAGAAAAAGAAAGGGAATACAATGTGTTGTGCTTACATTGCTTCAATAGTTAAATTGCGGAAAAACCTGAAAAATGTCATAAAACATTAGCAATTATCCAGTGCTTGAGGAATGTTCTTAAAAAATACTGTCTTCTTCATGTTTACTTTTATTTTGTGTTTTTCTTACCAAAACTGAAGCAGGAACAGCACCTTCATTACTACATATGGAATTGCTCTGCTACTAAAGATTAAACATTAAGATCATTAATTGAAATCAATGTTAATGAATTGAAGTTTCTTTGCTATGATTTTTTTATAACTTTTATTTTTATCAGATCTACATCTTTTCAAAGCTTTCATACTTTTCTCCTAAAAAGCTTTGCTACTAAAAAAAATGTCTTCAAAACACCCATTACTTATAACTGGAGTTGGAGTATAAAAATTTTTTCTGTGAGGTGAGTTAATTTAACCTGAGGTCTCACTTCAACAGGACTTTTGGGCTCATCTTGATACCAATGCCATCAGCTTCTTTACTGATTTCAACTGAGAAAATACATATCCTTGTGACTAACTATAATCACCTTGTACAGATACAATAACCTACGAAGTGGTGCCATATATATGCAAAAAAAAATGACAGCTGATTACTAGTCCTCATTCATGGAAGAAGATGTACAAAATGTATAACTCCTAAGTGCCAGTCTTGTAAAGCATTAAAGAAAATTAACTTTAAGTGGGTAAGTATCCTCACTGAAGGCAATGGAGGTCGCTTATGTCAACAGCACTACTGAGTGCTTAAAGGCAGATAAACGAGTTTGTCAGCTTGGAAAAAATGGAAAAAAAGTATCATCTATTTAAGCACCATGCATCTGAGGCCCACTTAATAAAAATGAGTCACAGAGCAGCTCAACCATCTTCCTCCACTGAGACAGAGGCGGTGATAGACAAACTACAATGTAGAACATTTATGCTTAAAACCTGTCACCTCAGCAACAATAGGACACTGTTCCTCTGCAGTAGGAAAATCAGTAGACAAAAATAGTAGTTATCACAACAATCTAAAAAAGCAAGAATTATTTTTTTTCTTCTCTGTTTGTGTGTGGGTAAAGACTGTGTTTTCTTTCCTAAGCAACTTACAATTCATATTCTCCTTCAGAATGTTCCTATTTTGGTCTCTTAATAATAATTATATTCTTGATAGCTTATGAATGTATACTTTCATTAGGATAAAAGACTTAATCCAGATAAAAATTAAGGCTTAGGGCTCCTCATTAATTTGGTACCACTTTTACTTCATTTCTCTTTCTTTCCTGTTCTAAGTTTCTGTATTCCCAGAAAGTTGCCCATGGCACTGAAAATTTACAGTTTGGATTTTGTATAGTTTTGTATTTGTTAATATTTTATCCTTTTGTTTTCAAGGCTTATGGCAAAAAAAAAAAAAAAAATAAAGGCACAAAAAAAAAATTGCCTCCTCTTAGCACTTTCATGTGTAAACTTCTCTAGAAGATAACATTTCAGACCATCATTTGATATGGAGCAAAGTGAGTCTCTGCAAAGTTTTAAAAAGCCCCAGAAAATTGCAGAGGCATTCTATCTTGCACCTGGAGTGTTCTGTACTCTAGCATAGCATTATTTCAGATGAACAGGTCTTAACACCTTTTTTTATCCTGGGCTAAGTCAAAAGGACCACTACCAGAAGGTTGATGGAGGTGATCCTGCCCCTCTACTCTGCTCTCATGAGACCTCACTTGGAGTATTGTGTGCAGTTCTG